>PVIU01024195.1:0-25937 GCA_004026605.1 Ondatra zibethicus
GATAGAGACAGAGACCCACATTCACATCAGAGCAATGGATTGAGCCCCCAAGGTGCAGGTGAAGAGCAGAAGGTGGGAGAAGATGAGTTAGGAAGTTAGGACCGTGAGGGGCTGGTCCACCTACTGAGACAGTGTGCCTGAACTAATGGGAGCGCACCAATCCACCTGGACTGGGACTGAATGAGCATATGATCAAACCTTTCCTTTCCTATCTATCTATCTATCTATCTATCTATCTATCTATCTATCTATCTATCTATCTATCTATCTATCTATCTATCCTTAACTTGAAAATTGCCCAGCCTCTTTCTCTGACCCTCCTTCAATGACATTCTATACTGATTTTTGCACTGTGGTTATGTATAAGTCCTTTGTTATTAAAATAGTGATCCCTCTCTCCAGAGATGTCATTTCAAGTTCAGATTATCATCTCAAAATCAAACTTTATGTTCTTTCAGAAAATGTGACTGCTTTAATGTTTTCATTCTTTAAACATTTCCTCCTCTGGAATCCAAGGTTGGTTTTAATATAAAAGATCCATGACTTAAGGCATTATTTATAGGAAACACTGCCTGTCTTTATAAAAGTATAATAAATGTTGTATTCTTTTTCCGTAATCATCTATAAGGTGCTATACATTATTGACTTTAATATATATTTTATTAAAATGGATTTGTTTTCTAAAGAATATTCTAGAAATCTACAGACTTCTCTTAGAATGAATCCCACATTACTTTGTTGTTTGGATGTCTTGACCTACCTAGTGAACTGTGCCCAATTTGGGGCAGGCATTGCTGTTTGTGTTTCAAGGATAAACTTATTAATAGCACAAAAATAATCCTGAAGATTTTTCCATAGTTTGGATGAAAAAGCCATTTTAACAACAGAAAGAATGGCGTAAATGTCATCCCACTTAAAGAGAATGTGTTAGTTTTTTTCTTTTCTTATAAAAATTAGAGTTGTTTATAAATTAAACACAAGGCCTATGAATTATAAAGCAAATACAGTGAAGTTTAATTTGGACAAAAATACCTTTAACATATCAATGTTTTATACTCATTATAAAAATAAATAAATAAATTTATTATAAAAAATAAATAAATAAATAAAAATAGCCCTCACTATTATTTCGGGTTATTTTGTGTAATAAAAAATAATTTTCCAAGCAGCTTTTACTTTTCCCATTTCAAAATCACAATCACCTGATTAAAAAATTAAAGATAAGAAATAATGAGTAATGCCATTATGTAATTTCTAAATTTTGAGCAATAAAATTTGGTTTGTGATGAATTAACTATGGTACAAGCAGAATAATGTGTTACTTGACAAAGAATTACACTAGAAATCTATTGGGAGACACTGAAGGCTCTTTCTTGGCATTTCAGTGATTTCAAACTTTTATGAGAGAGTTAATATTTGAGAGACTTTTGTTCAGAAAATTTTGTGTAATAATGGTAAAGAGGGAATCTGTTTCTGAAACAGGAAAATTAATTTATAAATGTTGACCATATTTTAAGAGGTTCACAACAGGTTTGAAATAATTTTAAAACAGCTTACTTTACCATGCATTAACATTTAATGATCCTTTATTATAAAAAGCTGCATTAGTCTTTGTGTCTGAGACTACACACATGTACATATAAATTTTATTTGCTAGTTTGATTTTTTTAAGTTAGAAATCCTTGTTTTTTGTATAATTGCAAGTATGCAAACCTACACAATTTCTGTTTGTAATGGAAGACTTCTTGGGTTTGTATTAAAATATTTAAATTTGACTATTAGAGCCAAAGGCATCAATTTTATTATTGTTGGCATTTCTCTATAGTTCATTTATTTTAGTTTTTATTAATAGTAATTAGATAGCTAACCAGAGCATCTATTTCTTCTGGGAGAATTTGGTTAAGAAATGATTTTTCAAGTAAAGTACAATTTTCCAAGAAGCTGCTTTGTTAGACATTGTTTGCAGAACTCAGGATACCCTACTGGCTGAAAAGCCTCTGGGATGTCATCTTTGCTTTATCATTTCTGAAGTTTTGCTAGCTGAGTCCATTGTGGTACATATTCCAATCATGAGGCAGGCAGGGGTGGATGCATGTGGAGGGGAACATTGGCATTGATTTATAGTAGATTTAAATTCCATGACACATTATTTTAAGTGTTATGGGTGTAAGAATGTTACAGGTCTAAGATCCACATCTCAAATCTGTAATCCCAGAATTTGGGAGTCTGAGACAGAAAGATTGTCATTAAGTGTGAGATCAGTCTTGGCTATAAAGTGAGACCCCTCTGTCACAACAAACAAACCAAAGAACGTATCAGAAGAGAATATCTTGTTCTATGGGTAAATGCAAGGGTTCACCATGTTCAGGAACACTACCTCAGAAAATGTACATCTCAATTTCAATGACATGCAATCATTCAAATATTATATAAATAATTAAAAATAAGTGTTGACTCTAAAACAGCATACTTTAAACCACACTCAGTAAGGTGGAAATAATTTCATTTCCTCCCAGCAGAAAGCACTACAAAACATTTGTCAAATTGAGCCAATCTGAAAGATTTTACCCATTAAAGTGATCTGCCACATTACTATGGAGACACAATAAAAGGACTCTGTATCTTATCTCAGAGACATTCACAAGTTCATCCTTGCTGTTGCTCTATTCACAGAAGCAAAGAAATAGATTCAGCTAAGGAGTCCATCAGAGGCATGAGGAGCTCCACCATGCTAGACTAGCAGGGCAAGCATGAGGTGCTGTATTTGACCTAGTAATTCCGCAGCTTAAGTTTTAAAAAGCACTTAGCATTTTAAAAAGTGTTCCTGGACAGTAAAGAATTACAGATATGCAATAAAGGCAAATCCAGATGGAAAAGACCTCTGAATGAAACACAGTGTGTTTAAAAAATGTATGTAGGCTTGGGAGAGAGAAGAAAAGGAGTATAGAGGGTTATAAAAAGAAGTAAATGGTTAAAAAGTAGTCTTTAAAGAGACAGAATAAAAATAAATAAGCCATGTAAAGATGGAATATACACAGAATCTGGATTGTGTATATTATTGTGTTTTCTTTGACTTTTTGACTGCTAAGTACAGAGAGACATTTCATTTTATGGGTTGCTAAGCTAAACCAGCATGTATATTACAAGGTATCATGACTTCCAAATTTGGGTCTAAGGATATGCTGCTTTGTAAAAGAGGTTCTTTTCTTGTTTCCACAGAGGATGAGAACCTGTGGATTGCTGCCAGACTGGCATGGTTTGATTGAATAAGACCCCCTGAAAGGTCATCTTGAACACCCCTCAAAAAATTACTTTGGCCAATAAACAACAGGAAGAAGTTTGGACAGAACTGATCCCATATTCCTAAATATTATCTATAAATGTTTGTTTACATTTAAAGGAGATATGCTATAGAGATGGATGAATTGGTATATATCTGGGTTTATTGATACAAGTTTTAGGTCAATTTTGTTATATGTATATTTATGATCTTGATTAAGGTATTGTGTTTGTCCAGCTCATTTAGAAATGTAATGTATAATTAAGAAATATAATAGTCAAGTTTGTAGTCATGTTAGTTAGATTTTCTAGATGTACAGAGATGTATTTCAATTAGATAGGTATTCTTCGAATTATCCAGAGACCTTCAGAATATGACACTTAAAATGTTTTAAGAACTTAGGACTTTTCATGACCGTGAGACACATCTGCTCCTGGCAGCACCAGTTAGTTCAAGAGGAATATGGGCAACGAAAAGGCTTCTTATGGAGTTTGCTAGCCTTTTGGGCAAGAAACTGCTCTTGCCTGGACTTCTTAAGTGGACATGCAGGACCTACAGAGAAATGACTGCTGAACTCGCCTACAGGTGAGACAGTTCTTCGCAGTTCCTGCTTCATGAAAAAGTCTGCCAGACATTTGTCCACACAGAAGAAAGTGATGGAAAATCTGCCAGTATAGTTGGAACTGTCTTTGAAATTTCCTGCTTCATGAAAAAGTCTGCTGCATGCTAACTATGGGCCTGTAGTCTAAAGATGGATGCCCCAATGATACAGAAAAACTTTGGGTGACTGTCCAGGTAGTGAGATGTCTCTGTCAATTCTAGAGTTTTGAAAGAAGCTCACAATGAACTTATTATTTATTTAGTTAATATTATATCCTTCTGGAGTCTTTGATGGGGTTGAAGAATTTATAGTTATAGTTTTCCTTAGTTATGATAAAGATAAAGTAGATATAAATATTGTAACTGTTATTCTTGTTTGATACCTGTTTTGTAAATGCAATTTTACTATGTTTAAGTTAAAATCTTCCTTTTTATTTAAACAGAAAAGATGATGTAATGTTGGAGTCCCCTCTGTGTGCTGTGGATTACCATTAATTAATAAAGAAACTGCTTTGGATCTATAACAAGGCAGAACTTAGGTAGGCAGGGAAAGCTAGGCTGAATGCTGGGAGAAAGAAGGGCGGAGTCAGGGAGAAGTCATGGAGCCACCAGAGATAGAAGTTGTGAACTTTACCAGGTAAGCCACAACCATGTGGTAATATACAGATTAATAAAATTTGGTTAAATTGATATAAGAGTTAGCCAATAAGAAGCTAGAGCTAATGGGCCAAGCAGTGATTTAATTAATACAGTTTCTGTGTGATTATTTCAGGTCTAAGCTAGCTGGGCAGCTGGGAACCAACAAGCATCTCCTTCTGCAACACATAAATAAAATGAATTTTCCAAGAAAACAGATGGGACTGGAATGTATTGAGAGAACACAGAATTTTTAGGAAGACAAATATGGAATGTTTTTACTCATCTTCAGACGGCCCTCACTGATTGTTATGTATGTTTCTTTTTATGAGTGTACTTAGCTATACATAAATAAATGATAAAGGAGCCTGTGCAAAGAGGTAAACATGATTTTAAGCAATGAGGGTGTGCAGAGGCAGTGAGATGGGGGATAAAAAGCAGCATGTATGAAAATGCTGAAGGCAAACCTGTTACTTGGTGTACTAATTAAACTCAGTAAATAAAATAAGCTGTCTGACTTGATCCCTGTGCTTTAAATATAACCATTGAAATCTGTTTTTTCAATTCTCATGTTCTAATCCCCTATAAAGCCAAACTTCCTAAGGTGGGTAGAGTTCCTTACCAAACCCTCAGAGCAGCAGCCAAGATGCCCACAGACAGGCCCCTGTCTCAGACATCTCTACCAGGCCAAGACAATCAAGCAATTTGAAGCTTTGTGAAAAAGAAAAGAATAAAACTATGCAACTGTACACTATAGTTTGTGCTGAGATAAACCTCACAGTGGTGCTGGTTCGGTATGGTAATATTCAAACATCAGATCCTTGTGAAAGAAGAGCCCGTGGTGTGGCTTGTCAACACAAAGCATTTTATAGAAACTCTGGATGTGTCAGTCATTAACTAAATAACTCACACAGTAAGGAGCTTCCTTTATACTGAAAGGTGTGTATTAGAAGGGCTCATTAGACAATCTTAACTAACATGTTGCCCCTAAGAACTAGTACATTCAGTTTTAGCATATCCTCTGTATGTAAAGAGCCATAAGGTGCACTCTTAAAATTCTCTAGATATTGTCACCAACAGCCACTTGATACTCAGCCTTGAATTTTCTGTAATGGAGTTTTGCAGTATAAATTTCTCAATTCTAATAGCATATAATAAAATACAGAATTTGATACTGTACTCATAGCTGTATTTGAACTTCAGAACTTGAATCTGTATAAGATTTATGCGCTATTTGTTAAGACTTTTGCTTAGGAGCTTGATATGTTATGTGGCATAAGAATGAGGCATTCATTACATCAATAGGTTTTCTAATTGCTAAAGTTTTATTAAAGGTTGCTTATTTGCATATTAAAATTATAAGAGCAATATTGATGACAATTGCGATTAATTCACTTTCTCTCTATTACTCCCCAATGAACATTTTCTTAGCAATGGTTATTTTTGCTCTTTCTTTCCCTTGATTTCATATCTTTTAATTGCACAGGATAATCTACTGTCTATTTTGATACTTTTTGCCAAAGTGGTCATTATAATTGTCCTGTTTCTGACTTTTAGAAGAAATGCTTGAAGGGATTCTTCTTCAGGAATGGTCTTTAGTCTGGATTTGATGGGGGCATTTACGAGGAAGTGTGGAAAGATGCTTAAAAGAAATCCCACATTAGCTCAGAATTGAGAAATAGATGGTTATTTATTTAGGGGAAGACTCACAAATCAGAATCCTCTGCTTGAACAGAGATCAGAAACCGAAATCCACAACTGGAACAGAAAGCCTGGAAAAGAGGCTGGACACATGCACTACATTGGTATATATAGTATAAGAGGCCACATATATAGTATAAGAGGCGGGTAACCACTGGCTGTAAGACTTCCTACAGCAAGGAAGCTTTCATTTCTTCAGACAGAACTCATCAGAAATGTGTGTGGAGTGTTTTCAAAGTACTTTTTTTATCTCTCATGAAGATGTCAATACATTCAATAATTAAAAACTTTCAATAATATTAAACAATAGCTTTCAATAGTTTCACAATACTTTGACAAGTTGCTTCTTTCCTTCTTGTTAGCATGTTTCATTAGTCTGATCCTAGTATTTTGCTATCTGTAGTAAGAGGAGCAGTGTGTGCCATTCTGTAACATGAGGGGCCTGCTTGTCAGGGTTTCTGTCCTGCCCAGTTCCCACAGTCTTTAGGTCCCAAAGAAAATCATACAGAGGTCTCCATAAATTACAAACTGATTGGCCTATTAGCTCAGGCTTCTTATTAGCTCTTATAGCTTATATTAACCCATTATCCTTATCTATGTTAGCCACATGGCTCGGTACCTTTTTCAGTGTGACAGATCACATCCTGCTTATTTGGTAGTCTGGGCCTGGCCCATTATATCTAGCCTCTTCTTTGCCAACTCTCACTCTTGATCTAACCCATTTCTATTTATCTGTGTTCACCACAAGGTCGTGGCTTACTGGGAAAGCTTCTAATCAGCGTCAGTCTCAGGCAGGAGAACCATGGCGTCTGCCACACTTCCCTTCTTCCTCCCAGCTTTCTGTTCTTCTTACAGCTATCTATCTATCTCTTCTATCTTGGTTAAACTTTAATTTGTTTATTTATATATCAGAGCAGACTACTAGAATTAGGTCTTAATTTTTTTTGTTTACATTGTTTTGTTTTACTTTTTCCATTCAAAAAAATAATTAAAGAAATAAAATTTTTACATTTCTTCCCCTTCTCCCAGTCCCCTCCCGCTACCCCCCAACCCCTCCTCCCTCCCCTAGGTCTTAATTTTTAACTTATACTTTTAAATTGATATTTCTTTATCACACCAGATGCAATATTTCTGTGAATTTAGGCTCCTTTCTAAAACAATGCTCACTTTGATGTTTTGTTCATCAGATTTACAGTAAATAGAAAATAACATTTTATAAACATTTTCACAGCATTATTCAGGCAAAACTTACCAATTGTGTATAATTAAGATATGCAATAGGACACTCTGGTGCATGCAAACACCATGAGATGTTACCGATACCAAGCTAATTAACATCTGTAGTTCACACCATTGTGTGCAATGTTGTAAGACCATTTAAGACCCCCCTTAGCACACTTAAGCTCTATTGCTGACTGAAGTCACCATTCAGTATATTAGATGCCCAGCTGTGTAGGTGACACATTTTACACTGTAAATTAAATCTTTAAACATTTTATGTTGTTCTTTGCAAATATTTAATTCTGTTATTTTCTGTTCTATTTTTTTCTTAAAAATTTCCCTTTTGCTGTTTTCTGGTTGTGTTTGTAGTCTTTCTAAGTTTTGAAATTAAGAGTCTGATTAACATATGTTAATCACATTTTGGTAACTTGTAAATGCATGGGTCTAAACATTTTTCTGAGCTCCTACTTCTAATTTTAGAGTGAGCACTGTTTTCAATATTCTTATTTCTATGAATTCATAAAATAAAGCCCAATGTCCTTGGTATTGAAAGTTCTTAACTGACTACAGCAGTGAATTTATGAACTCACAGATGCTGTGGGCACCTGCAAATCAGTTCACAGTTCTCTAGCACGCATTACAAGGCCCCAGACCCGACTGAGGGGTTATTGATGGTCTACAGTTTCTGCGGGAGGGACAGCCAGCTTTGTTAAGGGTGTGGCCTCTAGTAGCTTGACCACACTCCAGTTGATGATGCCACACCTGTGAGTGTATGGGCAGCACACACTGTAGTTCGTGGGTTATTTTTCCCCCCGAGGCAGGGTTTCTTTGTAGCTTTGAAGCCTGTCCTGGAACTAACTCTTGTAGACCAAGCTGGTCTTGAACTCACAGATCTGTCTGCCTCTGCCTCCCGAGTGCTGGGATTTAAGGCGTGCGCTACCACTGCCCGGCAGTGTGTGGGTCATTAAAGAAATCAAAAGAGAATGCGGAGTTGGGGGGAGGTGGAGCTCATGGAGGATCTGGGAGAAGTCAGGGAGTAAATATGATAAAAATACATCCTATGGGATTCTTAAAGAGCTATAGAATATTATACTAAAATTTTTAAGTAAAACAGTAATTTTTTATATTTTCCTAAGTGTTCTATTTTATGGACTCATAAGATTTTTATGTATGTGAATCAAGTATAATAAAGGGCAGTGTCACAAAAACTATAATAGTTGGCAGCAGCCACATGGCTAGCCGATGCAACCCTTCTTCATTAGCTTAAAGTCACATACATTTGAAAATTGGAGTAGATGAGTAATTTTCAGGATATTCTGTTATTATAGGACTATGAATTGAGAATACATTAATCACTTATGATTTTTTATTTACTTGAGAAAGAAAAGCATATTTATAGAATATGAAGGAAATTTATGCTTGCAATCCCACCTGCATGCTATGCCTGACTAACATTAGTATCTTTTGCTATTTTCTCAAATATGTTACTCTAATCATCAAAAGTAATGAATGCATAATTAAGTTTTATGTAATTCATAGATATTACTACCAATTTGTAAAAAGCAATAAACATTTTTATAATGCCCCCCCACAAAAGGCACTAATTTAAGATCGCTTATTTCCAGGAATATACAAAACTCCTTACTGTTTTAGTTGGGCAACTGTGGAATATTCTGTTTGGAATGAAGAATTAATTTAATAATAATTTATGATACTTGTAATCAAATCAAATCAATTTACTCTTTCAACCCTTGCAATTCCCCATCACAATTCACTTTTACTTTCAGCATTGCTTATCTTTTATACAACAACTTTGATCTACATAGCAGAAGAAACAATGGCAAACTAGAACGAAGAACAACCTGAGAAGGGGAACATATTCTTAGGTTATGATTGTCTAACATCATCACTTTAAATTGACTAATGCCCTTATCCATCTATTCCTTTACTTTTTAATCCCCCCAGCTTTTGACCATGATTGTACACTAATTTTCTATTGCCTCTGTCTGAAAGCATGGTATCAAGAACCTATTATATTAACTTTATGTTTATAATAAAGCCCTTGGTTTTCTAGACAAAAGAAATCATTTCAAGTCGATTGTTGGGTGATAGTCAATTGAAGATGAGAGACAGTTGACTCTGTCTGTAACATTTGAAACCCTCATTACATCACAATGTGTTCAAACACTGCCTTTGAAACGTGCATTGGTATTTCTATTATTTCCTCCTGTGGAGAGAATGTTGATAGTGGAGGCCTTACTCTAGAGGCTTCAGAGGAAACAAGGGCTCTATAAGGAGTTGGAATAGGGGATATTCCTGTGATAGTTTAACCAAGAATCCTGTTTCATTGTGCCTGTGCCATGTGGACTTGAGCGAAGCTGAATTTAAATGCAATGAATGATGATGATGATGATTTGACAGTGGAAGGGCATGTGAGTAAGCTAACATTTATCATTTAACATGGGGGAGGGGAAGTCTACAGAAGGCAAAGAAGCTACAATTGTTAATAACATTAGCTTCCTTAAAAAGACATCAGTGCACAGTCTGAGTCCCTGAAGAAAGTCCCTGAGAGGCCACTGTATGAAGCTATGTAGGTAAAACCTCAATTTCAGCATAGACCTTGGGATATTGAGATCCCAGGACTGTAGGAGGTCCTACCATCAATCACTGTAAACAAAGATAGCAAAGATATCTTAGGAGTAAATCTTTATTTATTTCGATTTTTTGAGAAAGGATTTCTCTGTATGTTTTGAGCCTGTCCTGGAACTAGCTCGTGTATACCAGGCTGGCCTCTAATTCACAGATACCTGCCTACCTGTGCCTCCTGAGTGCTGGGATTAAAGGCATGTGCCACCACCTTCTGGTTTAGGAGCAAATCTTTACATACCACAGAGGCTAAAGACCGAAATGTATGGCAAGATAACCCATTTGGAACCTGGAATGTTACAGTCTGAGCCCCAGATGCTGGACTCGGAGCTGGAAGATTTGGCGTTTGCCCTGCTGAACCTTGGTCTTGCTTTGGTGTAATCACCCATTTTTTTGTGCTCAGTTGCTTCCTTTGGAACTAGAATGTTGACTCTGGGATGGTAGGTGGGACAAATATAACTTTCCTTAGATTTTTAAAAATTTAATTTACTCTTTGAACATTTTATACATGTATATTATATTTGATTTTGTAAGAGCTTAAAATTAAGTGAGTTTAAAATTTTAAAATGTTAGTATTATTGAAGACAATGGGTTCTTAAAGGTTGGGTTGAATGTATATTGTGTTATAACATGGACAGTGTGCTGGATAGTTTTATGTCAACTTGATATAAACTAAAGACATCTGAGAGGAGGGAGCCCAATTAAGAAAACATCTCCATAAGATTGGGTTATAGGCAAGCCTGTAAGGTATTTTTGTTACTTAGTGATTGATATGGGAAGGCCCAGTCCATTGTGGGGGTGCCATCCCTGGGCTGGTGGTCCTGGGCTTTATAAGAAAGCAGGTGAGCAAGCCATAAGGTATAAGCCAGTAAGCAGCACTCCCCCACGGTTTTTGCATCAGTTCCAGCTTCCAGGTTCCTGTTCTGCTTGAGTTTCTGTCCTGACTTCCTTTGATGATGAACTGTGGTGTGGAAGTGTAAGCTAAATAAACCCATTCCTCTCCAAGTTGCTTTGGTCATGGTGTTTCATCACAGTAATAGTAACCCTAACTAAGACAGAAGGTTATGTCTTAAGGTGACGTAATTGACTGTTGACTGACAAAGTGTGGAGACAAATTGCTTTCCTAGACCAAGCACATCGATACTAATGTTTGTCTTTATTTGCTTAATAATAGAATAGTAGTGTGTGTGAGACCATTCAGATACCCTGACTCACATAATGCTTTAGTGGACTGAAGTTAGTCACAGTTAATGGTTCTTGGTTAGAACAGAATGGCACTATGGTATTTGTCAAAGGCTTTTTGTTTGTTTGTTTATTTGTTTGTTTTTGTTTTTCAAGACAGGGTTTCTCTGTAGCTTTGGAGCCTGTCCTGGAACTAACTCTGTAGACCAGGCTGGCCTAGAACTCACAGAGGTCCACCTGCCACTGCCTCCCGAGCACTGGGATTAAGGTGTGAGCCACCACTGCCCAGCTTTGTCAAAAGGTTTTTATGTAAAGAAATTTGGACTTCTTAAATTTAACATCTTTATGTCACAACGACGGAGCAGAACAACAAACAAACAACATAACACAACACAACTGAAAACTTGGATCTGGGAATATTGTTGGGGATTACAATTTGATGGTCCTGATGAATTGGGGTTAATAAAAGATGTCTTTTGGATTGTATTTGTTACAATTCAGGTTTCAGATGTCCTCCAACAGACACATGACAGTGTCTTCTTCTCTTTTCAGTGGTGCTTGTGGAACATGGCAGAAGCTTCAGCAATGGGGTCTAGTGGAGGGAAGTGAGGTTGTTAGGGCCTTACGTTGGAGGTTGGAGAGAGTTTATTGGGGTTGTAACCATATCCTCTTTGTGTCTCTCTCTCATGTTGCCTGGCTGGTATTAGGTAAGCTCCTTTGCCATGGGCTTCTGTATGTAGCATCAGTTGGTCTCAGGTCTAAGGCAATGGGGCCAACTCATGATGGACTGAAATCTCCGAATCCAAGGGTCAAAATAGAGTATTACTTTATATAATGTAATTATCTCAAACATTTTGCCAATGTATCTGGAAAGGCAATTAACAGCAAATTTATAAATCTGTATTGAAAGTTTAGAACATCAGAAACATTTTCAAAAGCTCAGCTTTGAAGTAAATATGACTTGGTAAGAAAAGCTTGGTATAAATTATTTGGGGGAAATTGTATTCTCCTAGTGATTTATGTATGTGTGGCTGAGTTGCATTGTGACTTGAGCATTGAATTAACATACAAACTACAGGAGCATTGCTGTTGGTATGTTATTTTCTACCCTGAGTAGAATTTTCGATGTAAAGATAATTGAACATCTCATTTTCTCAAAACGTTATCACTGTTCAAAAATATGTCAACCACTTTTTTTCTTGTACCAACAATAAACTATTAGATAAAGAAAAGTGATGAACTTTTGAATTTGTCCTCTGTACAGTTTAGTTGTGCTTTACTGGCTTAAAAAACTCGGCTAGGCAACAATTGCCAGTCTGAAACTGAAAGATACATTTGAAATCTCATTATTTGCCAGAAAACTTTGTAAAAGTGCTATTTTTGAACATTATCCAAAACTTCCTGTCCAAAATATCTCTTAAATTTTAACTGATATAAAAGACAAATATGGGTGCCTTTTACAGGTTGTTATTCAGAGAGAAAAAGAAATGTGGTATTTATGTCAATGAAATAATAAGGTAAGCAACTGATAACAGTAGAGATGTCCAATTCCGCTTTTCTTATTGTTATCTTTACTTTTTTTATGCTGTTGTGATATGACCAAAAGCAAATTGGGTAGAAAATACTTATTTTATTTTTACACTTGTGACTACAATTCATCATTACAGGAAGACAGGGCGGAAACTTTCGGCAGAGACTATAAAATGCTGCTGGGCGGCTTATTCCGAGGTTCATGTTCAGGCAGATTTCTTTTATGGCAAGTTCCTCCTGCCTAGGGTAGTGCCACCCACAGTGGGCTTGACACCCCAAATAAATCATTGTTGTAAATATTTATTTACATTGTGAAGATGTGTCTGTATCAAGGTACCTTCTGGTTGGTTTAATAAAGAGCTGAATGGCCAATAGCTAGGCAGGAAGAAGGTAGGAAGGATTTCCAGGAATGGAGAGGACCCTGGGAAGAAGAAAGGCAGAGACACTAATGAGACGTGGGGTGAGTCAGACATACAGAATGAAAGAAAGGTAAAAAAAAATCACGTGGTAAAACATAGATTAATAGAATCAGATTAATAAGTTATAACTGGTAGTGAAACAAACCCAAGCTAAAGCTGAGCTTTCATAATTAATAAGAATCTTCGTGTCACTCTTTGAGTGCTGGCTGGCAGGACAGAAGAAGACTCATTCTAGATCATCAGTGGAGACAGTGCCAGAGCTCGGGCTGTTGAAGGCCGCTCCTCAGCTGAGCTCTGATTTCCCCGTTGACTCTAGTTTGTGTCAGGTTAACAATAACAACAAAGCAACATACGTATTAAAGCACACTACAAATACTTTTCCCTCTTACTCCCTTCATGTAGAATAATGCTGTGGAACAATGGTCTTTTATCCTGTCACTTGCATTATTTTTAATAAAATGCTGATGGGCCAATAGCCAGGCAGAAAGTATAGGTGGGACAATGAGAATTCTGGGAAAAGGGAAGTTACAGTCTACAGTTGTGACCCAGCTGCAGAGGAAGCAAGATAACAAGATGTGACTGCCTCACCAAAAATGGTACCAAGCCAACTGGCTAACACAAACAAGAATACGGGCTAATATATGTTATAAGAGTTAATAAAAAGCCTGTGATAATAGGCCAATCTGTTTATAACTAATGTAGACCTCTGTGTATTTCTTTGGGACTGAATAACTGCAGGACAGGGTGGGACAGAAACCTCAGTCAACAAAATAATTCAGATTTTATTAACATACTTACATGGTACACTTAAGTACTGTCTGAAAATAACATAGGTATTAATGACTTTTTGCACAAATAATCTCATGTATTTTTAAGTAAGCTAATATTCTGAATAGTCGTTACTTTTTATCTTGGTCAATAGGTTGTGCTTAGGGTAGAGTATCTCCCCATCTCACTGTTGGAGTACAATATAAACGAAGCACCATTTCATGTTCTAATGACCAACATGTTTTCTTACAAAGATAAAAAGTTCTTAGTCTGCCTTCATTAAAGTGGATGTAAAACATCTTTCCTGTCTCATAGTAACCTTTAATATTCTTACACTCACTCTCCAGACTGGAACTGCAGGGTTAAGTTTTACAGATTAAATTCTACATAGTGCTGACATTCTTTAAAATAGAACTTGTAGGAATTCACAGTCACAATATAAATAACTAGTTAAGTATTAAGTGTGTTTCAATCATGCCTGAAATAATTTAAAAAGTCTACCAAAAGAAAACATTTATATTAGAAATTGTGTGTGGGGGGGTGGGGGTGTGTCTCTGTGTGTGTCTGTGTTTTACTGTGGAATAAACCTAGGGTCTTAAGCACAGAATTACCACTAAACTACACACTAACCCCAGGCATATGTACTAAGTTATTAAATATGTTGGTCTTAGAGTTGGTTTTTAACTCTTAAACTATACTAAAAGCTCAAAGACTTTGTTTAAATGTCTTGTATCTATCAGTATTTACTACAGAAACAATTGATTTTTGAGGAATTATTTTTAAAAGCTATGTATTTTTTAAACTTTTACATGTTAAGCCTCTTATAGCCATATAAATAGCAGTTTTATTGAAAACAGTCATGTTTCACAATTTAAAAATAACAGTGGGAAGTTCTTTTTAATTTTTCTTCATTTTTGAGAATCAAGATCCTATCTCTTCCCCATTCCCACCCACCCTCCTGCTGTCCTACTATGTGCCTCAGTTTGTCCTCCCAACTTCATCTCTCTCTCCCTCAAGTCAGTAGGTCTGGTTAGTATTACTCATATAGTCATAGGTATGAGGCCATCCACTAGAGGATGGAAATGACGTTCTCACAAAGGAGTGCTTGTCTGTCTCCTGGCCGCTATGCACTGGCAGTGGCTCCTCGGCATTTGCTGGGGATTGGAGATCATCTACTCCATGTCAGCAGTGAAGACTTACTTGGTTTTGCCCAGATAAACAGAGAAGCTGTGATTTTATAAGTGTCATGACTGAATCAGGTCTAGAGGACAGCATTTCACAGCACCCACGCCCATTTTTTTGGCTCTTACATTTTTTTCCATCTCTTCTTCTTCAGTGTTCTTGAGCCTTGATGTTATATGTGGAGATTCAGTACTGATCTTCCATTTAGGGCCAAACACTGTCTCTTATTCATAGCACTTTGATAACTTATATATCTCTTCATGTTTGTGTCCCCTCAAAAGTTATATGCTAAAATCGTAACTCTCAAGGTATTTTGAGGAATTATTAGATCTAGGATGAAGGGACATTTGGGAGATGGTGACCTTATAGTGGAATTGATGTCCCATAAAAAATTCCTCAGGAAACTTTTCTGCCTTCTTTATCAATGACGGATTCATCAAGAAGCACCAACTTTAAGTCAGACAGTAGGATCTCCCCAGACACTAAAGATGCTGGCAACTTGATATCTGATTTCTAGCTGTCTGAATTATGAAATAATTAATTTTATCATTTATAAGATATATTCTTGCTGATATTTCTGGCAAAAAAATACTAATTTAGATCCTTAGCTACCTCTAAGTTTGATAATATAATTAATAATAATTACCATAGTTTCAGGCAGTTTTGTCATTATTTATAAAAATATTATTATATATGTACATCCATGTAGGTATACATCTCTGTACATACTGGCATGCTAGTAACACATAGTATTATTAAGTACATTGTTTACTAAATCCCTTGAAATAAGACTAGTTTATACACAGATAAATAGGAGAGTCTTAACAATGAAGATTCTGGGAAAAATTGCCTCAGGAGGTTAACATTGCTTGAGTATCACAATTTTTACTGCTAAATATGAGTGTATTACAAACTAAGCAGCTCAAAGCATCAACTTAATATTATCCCACTGATTTGTAAGTCTGAAGTCAGAAACAGTTCATGGGCAGCACAGGCTAAAATCTCTTTCTCAGTTGAGCTTGTCTAGAGGCTCTATTGACAGACATACTTCAAAGCTCTTTCTTACTGTCAACAGAATTCATTCCCTTGTGGCTACAAGGTTGAGTTACCTGCCCTATCCTTTCCCACGTAGCTCCTCTAGTGTCAAAGACAGTCATGAAGAAGAATTTTCTCAGTTTGAATTTCTCTTCAAACTTTAGTCTTTCTACAGTCTTCAATCAGTACACAAATAAAATTCTCTGCTTTTAAATGGCTATGATTTGATTAGACTCACACAGATTATCTCCTTTTGTCAATATAACACCTGTCCCATAATTTGAAATCATCCTTCCCTTGGTTTCTCATCATTTCTAGCAGTCTAACTATTATCAAAGAAGACAAAGTTTACAGTGGACATTGGCAGTGAGGGCATCTCAGTGTTTGCCTACCACACTATATTGTACAATCTGTTGAATAATAAACATGGACTAAATAAAGGCCTTTATTGACCTACACTCTGATTCATACTATGGTTCAATCTTCTTGTATTTAGAAACTCACATCTAACAGCTAGTGTATGAAGAAAGGAGTAAGATAAGCAATGGCTAGAACTCATGAATTACAGAGACAAGATTCAATTTGAAAAACATCACTCTGTGTTGAGTTCTGCTTATGTGGAAATAGATGGAATAGAAATATTCTTCCTTTACCCATAGCCAAAAATTAGGGCATTATCTGTGGTCACTGTTTTAATTTCCTTTCCAACTTGACAGAAGATAGAGTTATTTGGGAGAGGGCTCTCAATGGAGAAAATGACTCTATCATACCACCTGTAAGACATTTTCTTGATTCCTAGTGAATGTTAGAGGGTGCATCCCACAGTAGGTGATGCCAACTCTGGGCAGATGGTTTTGAGCTCTAAAAGAAGGATAACTTAACAAGCCAGGAAGAACAATCCAGTGAGCAGCACTTCGTTGTCTCTGTTCCATTTCCTACCTCTAGGTTCTTGTTCTAGTTCCTGCCCTGACATCTTTTCTTAAAGGACCTTTGACACACAGTGAAATAAACCATTTTTTCTCCATGTTGGCTTTGGTTACAGTGTTTTATCACAGGAATAGAAATCTAGTAAAAAAAATATACACATTCTCTGGCAGTCACCAGGAATATAGAACAACAGGAAAGGACTGGATGCTTCCATAGTGGAAGGAAAAAAAAAACTATAGTAGGTGAGATGTATTTGTCAGTAGAGAAAAGATTAAAATATTATTTGGAGATAAACTTGGGGTAGAGCAAAGAGTAGGAGTATAGAATTTCTAAATACAGTGGTTAGGGACACTAGGTACACTTATTTATTGACTTTTAGAAGTCTGAAATTATAAATGGTCATGATTTTTAATTTTTTAAAATATCCAAGTCTCTTTTAGAATTTTGTACACTATATTTGTATCATATTTTTTCTCCTCCACCAACTCCTTCCAGATCCTCTTTCACTTCGTTACCTACCAAGTTCAAGTTTCTTCTCTCTTAAAAAAGGATGCATTGAAGATGAAAACAAATCAACACCAAAACACACACACACACACACACACACACACACACACCCCACACACACACACACCAGGTTTAGCTAGCTGACCAACACACATCAGAATGGTTATTAAGAAAGCTTAGACCTTTCTTTCTTGATGATACCATCCAAAAATGATTTTGTAATAGTCATGTTTTTCTCTTAAGTTTAATCAACATTAAATTAATAATAGAAATACCTTTATATAAAATTTAAGTTACTTGAAACTATTGAGGAAAAACTATTGTTTTAAACTTTTATATTGTATAGTGGCATTTAAAGCGTAACTTCCTGAGTTAAGATTGGGTTTAATAAAGAGCAAGCATAGCAGAGTTCAAGATGTACTTGATTGTGTGCAAAATATATTTTATTTGCTTCTGTGCGTCTCAGTCTTATGAAACCTGACTTTTTAAAAATTAAAGTTAGATAGCAAGCCATGAGGCTGTATGGAGCATATTTCTCCTCTGCTCCTTTACTTCTAACAGTCCCCAGAGCTACCTTCATCTCTTTCCCAGTAAGCCAACTTCTATTGCTGGCCAAAAAATGGTACATCAAAATTTACCTTCTTTCCACGTTATTGCTTGGTTTTGTGATACTACCTGTTTTTACAAACATCCATCAACCTCCTCTTTTAATATTTTTATACGTCTCCAGAGGCCACTTTTTCTCTTATTATAACCTACTCTGAGGTTTTATTTTGGGAAAAAGAATCTGTTCAAGCATTTACTTAACAAAGACACAGTTGTAATTTTAGTGTAAATTATCAAGGATTGCAAAGTATTTTATCAATTTACAGTTTGTCAGTTTATGTCTGTCTCTTGGACAGTCAGTCCATTGGTTAATGTTCTTTCTGAGAATCATCAATATTGGATAGTTTCACCATATTATGAAACTGTTTTTAGAATCCATAGGAAAGTGATTAAGTACTTCTCAGATTCCGATATTTAAGGTTATAACAGACAATATTTTCAATTTTACACCACTACAGTTGGAAATCAGTTTATATTTCATTGTCTAATGTCTGGTTAATGTTTCCCATATACTCCTAACTCATCACAATAACTGAAATCTCTGCCACGATTTTTAATCTCTGACTATACAATGTAAATATTCACCATTTTGATGGGTGTACTCATTTGTTGACCTATTTCTAGGAAAATCTTGATGCTCATTGTGCAAGTTGTTAGATTCAAAGATCACAAGAAAATTTGAGAGACATTTCCAGGTCAAAGAAAAAATATCACAAGGCCAATTTCATTTATAGTCTTTTTTTTTTAAAACGATCTCAAAGAATAACCTACCTTCACCCAAGCATAGAAAAATATGTGTGCTTTTGGTTTTGAAAGGAAAATAGGTGAAGAATACAGAATTATTTAAAAGGGATCAGAAGGGTTTAGCCAGAGGAACAGGGAGATAGCTGTGAGACTCTGTCTTCAAGAAATGTCAGAGAAGCTATATCCATGAAGTCCCATCAACTTGGCTATTTAAACAAGACCTGAACAATGATAGCACTATTGGCAATTATAAAGTAGAAGGAGAAAAGCTCACAGCATCTCTACACTGGACAAAGAACTATGGGCAACATCAGAATGCTAAGAATTAGAGAGATAGTTGCCCAAGGAATAGCACTCCAGTTGGTTATGCAATACCAAGAGGTCAGTCTTGTGATCATATACTTAGATCTAACATTATATGGATTGAGTGGATTTTATTGATGTATTTAGCTATTTGGGAATATATATGTATAATTTAATTAAAAGAGAACATGAATTTTAGAGAGGCAAGAGGGTACATGGGAAGGGTTATATCAAGGAATGGGAAGGGGAGAAATGATGTAATAATATTGCAAATTTTAAAAATTATTATTAAGAGCTATACTAGCTGTATGTTAAATTCACCATTAGTAAATACATACTCAAATTACTGCCAAATCATTGGTCTAATCTTGTTTTGAAGATAACTCAAAACACTACTTGTCTTTGTTAGGGTTTCAGTTGCTGTGAAGAGACACCACAATCATGGCAACTTTTATAAGGAAAGCATCTAACTGGGGCCAGCTTACAGTTCAGAGGTTTAGTCTGTTGTCATCATGGTGGGAAGCATGGTGGCACACAGGCAGGTATGGTGCTGGACAGGTAGCTGAGAGTTCTACACCCCAATTGGCAGGCAAGAGGAAGAGACAGTCAGCCACTATGTCTACTTCAGGCTTCTGAAACCTTGAAGCCCACCCCACAGTGACACACTTTCTCCAACAAGGCCACGTGCAAGTACCTCTCCTTGTTTCAATGACTACTCTTCGGAAGAATTAATGGTTTACCTAAACAAACAAATAGTTCTCATTTCAAGCTACTTTAAACTGTTTGCCAATATTGAAAAGAAAACACCCTTGAAATGTTGTTCTTTGATTTGCCAATCCTACTGGATTTATTTCATTGCTATCTCATGGGTCCTTGAAGGTATTTACTTATTGTTTTTGTGCGTTATGACATGTTCCACAAAAGAAGTCCTCACTTTGGTCTGGTTTCTCGTATTATTAGGCTGTGTATGCTGCTGTAATTTCCCTACTTCGGTAATACTTCTCCTATTAAAAGATATGCTGGAAGTGGTTTGACCTTTTTGCATTTCCCTGGCGTTTCTTCTAATTGTAGATCTTAGACAAGACTACACAGCAGAGATCAGACAATTAGGGAGACTTATCTTTCACCAGGCCATTGGGCAAGGGTTGAGAATTGTTAAAGGGCAATTAATGATGTTGATGTTAATAATAACTCTTATGATAAGCATTCCTTCTGCTGCTTATGTGATTGTTGTAAGAAAAATGTTGGGGAAGGGTTTGTTGTGGCTCCCTAACTGACAGCTCTTATACTTTAATTGGTTCTGTGGCTGCCTTGAACAAATTTGCCATAATCAAATGACCATCTGGAATGCCCTTAAGGCAGTCTTGGCTACTTTGAACCCTGGAGGAGATTGTATTCAGTCGTGAACGTTTTCCAGGATGTCCAGTTTATACTGAACTGTCTGGCACCACAAGTCTTAGTGAATTAGAGGTGAATCTGGAGACTTCTCCACCTAGATCAGGGGAAAAGCACTTATAGGTGGCCTAGCAGAGGAATTGTCATGACTGACGATGTAAAGATTAACAGAAAAGTTCATTTGCCTGGAAGGCATGCTATGTTTAGTGCCAACACCCTTCTCTAGTTAGAGAAGTAGACTATTAACTTGTAGCATTAGAAAGGTGTCAGAGTAGCAACTCCTTCAGTCGACTGCAGCAGCCATGACAGCACCAGCAAAAGGAGCTGCAGAAGCCACTTACTGACTTCCATCAACTGTAACGATGAGCATAGCAACATAGCATGGCTTGGAAGTTCAAGAGTGACCTAGACAGGAAGAAGGACAATGTAAGCAAGTTAGAAGTCAAGAGAGGACAGAGAGATCAGGCTGCAGAAAAATAGAAGGGGTGAGAGTTGCAACAAGAAAACTGTGTAAATCTTGGTCACTAAAGAATTCCAGAGAGTGATGACATCTGTAGTGCTAAGGGTCTCAGACACAAGCAGAGGGTCACAATACAGGCTTCATTCAATGTCTTATCCCAATGTCTTACCTAAGAAAGTTTACCTGCTAGAATTCCTACACATATACGAGTCATACACTGGAAAAGTTAAGGGCCCTAATACTAGAGATCTATAAACTGTAACATTTGTAAGGCTATGCAATCCCAAATCCAAGCTTGTACAAGAGCTGCAACACCAAAGGGAACTGCTTGTGGCTGCTCAATCTGTGTCACTCCGAAGATATGCTGCTGTCACAACTGAGGGATACAAATTTTCATTTCTGGAAATACAAGTAACAATATAAAGACGGAGTAGGTTATATTTATGTATTTAGATGTTAGCTTCCATCCACCTATGGTTTCATCTGTCAGAACATGATTGGTGGCAGAAAGATCAATCACTAGCATGAAGGACACTAGATTCTGTTGATTAACTGTCTGTAGCTCTTGGGACACATATTTTCCTTTCTTGGGTTCTAGTTTTGAATTTCTTAATCTGTAAAATGGAGACCTTGGTATAAATGAGCAAAACAACACCCCAGGAGGTAAATCTAAACCCGGAAAATTGCCACTCCTGCCCCCTGTGCCCATGCATTTTCTTACAAACCTTATACTGTTGGCAAGCTGTATGCTTCTCAGTGCTCACCCACTAATTAGGTTTTTGCAACTAATAAAACCTTCTTGGATTTAAAAGGTGGGTGATGGTGGAAACCTCCACCAAGGTTTTCCAAGGTGCTGGTCTTTGACGAACACAGTCTCTTGGAAATGGAAATTGACTCTCAAGTGCATATTTCCAATTAGATATTTAAGCTAAACCTCTGGAGTCAGAAGCATTTCTGCCACATAAATCTGGCATGATGATGTCAGGAAATCATTGTATATGTACTAATAACTTAACTTTAAATATGTAGTACAGCATAGCATATTAATGTTGAAAGTGTATTTACCAAAGGAAGCTTGCTTCTTCATAGGATAATGTAAATCGATAGTTTACTATTTATTATTCTTTGATTTGCAAAGATTATAAAAATGACTTTGAAAAATATTCTGTCACTTTTTACTCATTCAGTTATAGTGATTTTTATCCATGTATACCAGAAACATAAAACTGAATAAAAGCTGAAATTAATTTTATATGAAAAATCTACTTAAAGTTTTCAACATTGTATAAACTTAGGATTTAGTATCTATATTAATAACAAAAGCCTGTGTTGAATATCTCCTTTGCTTTTAGAAACCACATTTTTCTGTAAAATACTGAGCAAAAGCACAATATATCAGGTTGTTCCAAGTGTTCATTTTGATCATGTTGCTTCTCATAATTAGTTACATTTATAAAAACAAAACAAAATCAATAGCTCTTTGTTTACTGGTAAGATTCCTTTTTATCTTACCCAAGGCAAATTTAAATAACTTTGAAAAGTATTCTTTTTGCACTATATTTTAACTATTAATGTTGATCTAACATCACTTTTATTTTATATCAAGTCCAAACATATGACTATAAAGGATGAATTTTTCAGATGGCTAGAGAATTCTGACAATCACCATGGCCCTTTCGAGATAATGTATCTGTATTGAATATGGATGCCTGCAAATATCAGAGCTTTTGATGAATAAATCCATGATGATGATGATGATGTTGATGATGACTTCGGTGATGACGATGCTGATGATAATGATGATGATGGTGATGGTGATAATAATAATGATGATGATTATAGTGGTGGTGATCATGGTGATGGTGATGACGATGATGGTATGGTGATGATGATGGTGTTGGTGATGAGGATGATGGCATGATGATCATGTGATGATGGTGGTGGTGGTATGTTAATGATGGTGATGATGATGGTGTGATGATGATGGTAGTGGTATGTTAATGATGGTGATGATGATGGTGTGATGATGATGATGATGGTGGTGGTGATGGTGATGATGATGATGCCAATGATGATGATGATGATTGTATGGTGACAATGATGATGATGATGGTGGTGATGAAGCGGTGTGATGATGATGTGGTGAAGATGGTGGTGATAATGATGGTGATGGTATGTTAATAATGGTGGTGATGATTGTACAGTGATGATGGTGATGGTGACAATGATGATTGTGGTGGTGGTGGAAATAGTGATAACTTGTTCTTAAGCATAAAGGGTCCTTGATATGGAGACCGTTCAAAGCTTATTTTGGCATTCCACTGTCATAAAATGATGCTATCAGATGGTGCTCTGTCCTCTATTGTTATGTGAGAAAATTAGGTACTGCAAAGGTTGTTTCCCTAAGTCTCAAGTTGGTCCGAGGCCTGGGAAGTTAGCTCAGCAGTTAGAGCACTGTTTGCTCTTCAAGAGAGCCCAGGTCCAAGAACCTTCCTGGACTCCCAACACCTCTATGGTGATTCACAACTATTTATAACTACTGTCTCTGAGAAGATCTTATGCCTTTTTCTGGCCTCTGCAGGTACAAGGCACATAGCTAGTGTACAGGCTCATGCAGGCAAAACACCTATGCACAAAAAATAAACTAATAATAAAATATTTAAAAGATGTTGAGTCACATAGTAGAGCCTTATTGGCACTTTAATTTTACTCAGCATCCTGTAAACCATAAAACTAGGTGAGGTACTATAAATATCCAAAAGGTTGAATTCAGTTTGTGTTTATCACTCATAGATATTGATTAGAATATGGCCATATCCTCATAAAATAATCCACTTTAATCCATTTAGATTTGAAGGTATTATTTATAAATTTTTATTTTGTGTATTATATATGAGTGTAACTGAATTTTTATATTTTTTGTTGTTGTTTTGAGACAGTATCATTATGTAGCCACACCTGGTTTGTAACTCACTTTGTAGACTGGGCTGGCCTTGAACTCAGAGATGTACCTGCCTCTACTTTTGGGGTGCTGGGATTGAAGATGCGTGGCACCATATCATGCTTATTTATTCTGCAAATGTATTTCACTCATGGGTTAGTTTTAACAATCTTTTAGTGGATTCTTTATGTTTTCCTACATATAAAATTATGTCATCTAAAGCCAGAAATATCTTTACTTTTTCTTCCCCTGTATGTGCCTTATGGTGGTTTGAATAGGAATGGCCCATATAGACTCATGTGTTAATGACACTATTAGGAGGTATAGCCTCATTGGAATAGGCGTGGCCTTGTTGGAGTGTGTCACTGTGGAGAAGGGCTTTGAGCTCTCCTATGCCCAAGCTATGCCCAGGGTTGCACACAGTCTCCTTCTGTTGCCTGTGGGACAGGATGTGGTACTCCCAACTCCTTCTCTAGCACCATGTCTGCCTGAATGCTGCCATGTTTCCTGTCATGACGATAACAGACTAAACCTCTGAAAATGTAAGCCAGCCCTAATTAAATGTTTTCCTTTATAAGAGTTGTGTGGTCATGGTTTCTCTTCACAGCATTAAAAACCATAACTAGGAAATGCCTTCTATTTTTCTTAAACAAGTGTTGTAGTTAGGACTCCCAGTACCATACTCACTACAAGCTAGAGTGTGCATCTTTGTCTATTCGTGATATTATAGAGAAACTTACAAGTTTCCACCATTAAGTATAGATTAGCTGTATGTTTTTATAAATACGTTGTGTTGTGCTGATATCACTCCTTATGGATCCACTGTGTAATATGTGTTCATTAAGGAAGAACACTGAATTCTAAAACCTCCATCTACTCAAACAACCAAATTGAGTTTACATCTATTAAGTGGTATGCTTCATATGGTTTTTCCATATAAAAACCTATCATTTCATCTCAGAGGATGGCTGAGATGACATATTTATCTAAATATTCACATTGCATACCATAATCCCACTGGATTATGGGGTATGCACTTTCAAGTTTGCTGATGAATTCCATTTGCTATTATATTGTTTAAGATTTACTGTACATAAGTTCATCAGGTTTATATTTTCATGGGGAAATTTTTCATCTTTCACTTATGAAACAATTTTACTAAATATTTTTGTTGACTTTCACATCTTCCAACGCTTTGAATATACTGTTGCAATTTCTTCTCCTTTATTTACATGCATTTGTTTATTTAGGTGTGCGTGCGTCAGGGAATGAGAGCGGCAGTCAGAAGACAGCTTATAGGATTTGATTTTCTCCCTCCATCATGACGTTTTCAGTATAGGCTCAGGTTGTCGCGCACAGCAGCCTTTTCCCACCAGGCTGTCTTCCTATCTGAAAAGATTCTACATAGAAGCTGACATAACAAAGGGGTTCTAATATCCATGTGTGTTGCTTTTATCCCTAAGAATTTTCTAATTTTTCCCTTTGTTTTTAAATGGTAACCATTCGATTGCAATATTATTTCTTGATGCGTGTTTATTTGGGTTCATCACTATGGGGACTTTACATTCCTCTCCAAACCTGATGGCTGTTTTAGTGTGGACTTTTTTCCCTTCTTTGTACCTTTCCTGAGACTAGTATTGTATGTAAACGGATCATGTGCAGGGTATCCTCTAAGTACTATAACTTTGTCTACTCCTTTTTCTTCCTGTACCAAGGTGACATCAAGTTACCTGTCCTTCTGCTTCCTAAATTGTCATCTTGATGAACTCTGCTACTAAAGCCATTTAGTAATTATGTTTTGTTTTAATTATTATATTCTCCAGCTCCATAAGCTCTGTTTGGCTCTTTTCTACA
>PVIU01024196.1:0-25937 GCA_004026605.1 Ondatra zibethicus
TTATATAGGGAGATATGACGCAACTCGCGCCTTGATTGGCTGCTAAGTCCCGCTGGCACCAGAATTCTCGGGATTGGCTAGGGACACTTAGGCTATTTGCGCATGCGGGAAGCGCCTGGACGCTCAGTCCTGAAGCATTGCCATATATGGAATTTGTTTACCTCCAAACTGCGAGGATGCAAGCATATGGCTCCCTGCACCTTGTGATCTCATGGCATATCCTTACTTCTTATACTCTTTAGCCTTGTGGTTTGGTGGTTTTCCACAATGATAAAATTTGACTCTCTTCCCAGCTTCATCCATACATCTCCCTTACCAGTGAGTTTTATTCTTTCATGTATTTTCATGATGACAGCTCTCAATCTTTTGCCTCTACATTTAAGGCATCCTTGAGAGTTTCTATTACTTAGTCACATTAGGATCAGTGAATCCCCTGTATTCTCCATGAGCGCTCTGTGTGTGTGTGTGTGTAAAACTGGTGTGTTTTCTACAATTATTGGATACAGTGTTCTCATACATATCCATGAGGGCAGCCTGCTTGAGAGTGGTATGTAATCATTTGTATTCTTTCTAATTTATTTCTGCTCTTACTGTACCAGCTATAGGCAGAAGTATGTTCAACCTGTGCTGACTATATGGTTCAGCTTCCTCTTGTATTTGAATATATTTCCTTAGGTTTATATACATATAAGATTATTTGTCTCAGAAATATCTGAAATTACTCAGAGATTTAATGTTTGCTATTTATATAACTGCTGTGTAGTGCATTAACTCTAAATTTGTAATAAGGTATAATTTAAGCTAATTGGTTGATAAGGTCTTTAACTAAAGAGTCATCTCCAGTCCCCTCTTTTGTAAGGTTGCTTACTATCAGTATGCATGAATATGTATGTGAAAGTGCTGTTGTGTGCATGCATTGGCTTTTGTGTGGAGGTCAGAGGACAAATATGTGGGAGTCAGATCTCTTTTTCTACTCTGAGTTCTAGGGGTCAAATTCAGGTCACAAGGAAAGAAGCACCTTTATTCATCAAGCCATCTTATTGGCCCCTTGGGTCTTTCTTTCATGAATAATTATACCCCTTTTCCATTAGCTTCCTTGAGGAATAATTGATAAATTGTACATAGGCAAAGATGATGTTTTTATGCACGTGTATGATATAAAATAGTTATAAGTGAACTAGCTATCACTGATTCACATGGGTCTCTGATGTGGGATCTCCTCTGTGTGCTGTGAATGTGCTTTATTACCATTGCTTAGTAATGAAGCTCTTTTGGCCAATAGTAGAGTAAACCAGGCGGGAAGTCCAAACAGAGATATATAGAGAAAGTAGGCGGAGTCAGACAGATGCCATGTAGCTGCCAGAAAGAGTGAGATGCCAGATCCTTACCAGGAAGCCACAGCCTGGTGCCCATATACAGATGAATAGAAATGGGTTAATTTAAGATGTAAGAGTTAGTTAATAAGAAGACCAAGCAGTGTTATAATTAATGCAGCTTCTGTTTGATTATTCAGGGCTGGGTGGCCGTGAACCAACAGGCAGTCTCTGCCTACAGTTCTTCCTTTTTATGTGTGGAGAAGGCCTAAGACCTGAATCAAATTTTATGTGTATGGAACAAATTTCAAGTATTCATGCATTACTATTAACTACAGTATTTCCAGAATTTCTCTTAAAATTTTAAGTTTTTAACCCTTTGACAAAACTTTTTTCCATCTTAGCCAGTTTCTGATAACCATCTTTCTCCCTTCTGCTTTTCAAAGCTTGATGTTTTTAGATTCTACTTCGGTGAAATCACACAAGATTTGTCTTTCTGTACATGGCCTATTTCACTTATCATAATGTTTTGTAAGTTTTTCTGATGTCTCAAATGTTAGGAATTTTTTCTTTAGGAAGGCTGAATTTCAGGTATTCTTGTACTATATATGTTCATGTCTAAAATATATTGTGTCTGTTTGTATATCTCACCATTTCTGTATCTATTCACCTGTTGAGAGACACTCGGCTTCTCTTTATATTATGGCTTTTGTGAAATAATACAGCAGTGAAAATGATAATGTAGTAACACCTTTGAGATAGCAATTTTATTTTCTTTAGAGATTTACCCAAAAGCCAAATTGTTAGGATGTAATGTAGTGTTGCCGTTAATCTTTCAAGAACCTCTTTAATGTTTTCCGTTATGCTACTACCAACTTGCGCTCCTGGCAATTATGTAGAAAGACTCCCTTTTCTTGTAATTCTTGCCACCACCTCTTATTCTGTGACTTTTAACCAATAGGTTTCTAGTAGTTGTGAGGTAAGAGCTCACTGTGGTTTTGGGGCAAGTGTTTCTCTAGTGCTTAGTGGAAAAAAAAAACCCACACTTCCCACACTTTCCCAAGTACCTATGAGCCATATGTATTTATTCTTGGGGAAAAAGTGTCTATTTTATTTAATTGAGACCAATTTTCAACTAGGTTATTTCTTATTTTTGCTAAATTTTCCTTGTTCCTTATAAATTCTGGGTATTGACCCTTATTGCATACATGCCTTGCTTAAACTTTTTAGCATTCCACAGATTACCCTTTCATTTGGGGGATTACTTTCTCAGTTTTAAAAAGTGTTTTACTTTTATATAGCCCCAATTGTTTATTCTGGCATCTATGCTTATGCTATAGGTGTGATTTCCAAAAATCCTCTGCCAAAACCAATGTCATGGAATGTTATTCTTGTTCTCTTCTGGTTGTTTTATAGCTTTGGCTCTCCTATGTAAGTCTTTAATCCATTTTGGGAATTCTGTGTGTGGTGTCTGATAAGGCTATGATTTCAGTGTTTTTCCACATGAATTTCTGATTTTTTTAACCACAACTTATTTAAGAGATTATCCTTATGCATTCTTGTCAAATGTATTGAAGATCACTTGCTTTGTATGCATGGGTTTATTTCACAGGCTTCTGTTTTGTTTTATCGTTGCATTGCCTGTTTTAGAAATCACCACACAATTTTGATTCTTCAGTTCTGAAATACAGTGTGAAATCAGGAAGTATGATTCTCCCAGATTTATTCTTGCTCGAGATTTCTGGGGTTTTTTGTTTGTTTGTTTGTTTGTTTGGATTTTTTGCTTATTATCTCTAACAGGATTTTTGTGCAGAGTCTTTAGGGTTTCTAATCACAGTGAGAGCAATCAGTTTTCTTACTGTGCAGTTAGGACGCCTTTTGCCTCCTTTTCTTTCCAGGCTCGTAGTTCTAGGACTGTGTTCATGTGAGGTGATGAGAATGGGCACCTCTTTTCCTCCATTGGTTAGAGGGAAGGCCTTTAACTTTTCTCAGTTGTGGAGTATGTTAGCTATGGATTTATCAGGATGGCCTTTAATGTGTTAAAATGTTTTCCTTCTGTTCCTAATTAATTGAGAATTTTCATATTGAAAAGTTGGTTGCATTTTGACAGTTTCTTCTGTATTGATTTAGATGATCATTTGAGATTTCTGTGCATTGTTTTTTAATAGTAATGTGATAGATTTATTGACTTGTATATCTTGGACCATACTTTTTTCCCTGGCGTAAGTCCTACTTAATCGTGGTAGCCAGAAAAGGATGCTAGATGTTATTCTAATCTTAAATTTATTGATTTTTTTGTATTCTAACCTATTTTGTACTCTAAAGAATGTTTTGCACACACTTCAAAAAAATACCTTTTAATATAGTTGAATGAAGTGTGCTGTATCTTTTTTGCCTACAATAAGCTAAACTCCAACATTTCTGCATTGCTTTTCTGTCTAGATGATTTACCCATTGTTAAAAGTGGAATATCAAAATTTCCTTTTATTGTCTCAATGTATATTTCTCCTTTTAGATCTGTTGACATTTGTTTTATGTGTATTGGTGTTCCAATGGTGAATGTATATGTATTTGCAAATGTAATTTGCAATTGCTTAATTAACTATTGTATTGTTTTATAATCTCTTTCTTTGTTATTTTGCTTTTTTTCACTCAATGTCCTTTCTTTTCTGATATAGTTCCTACTGCTGTCTTTTAATTTCTACTTGCATGGAAGTTTTCCATGTTTTCTCTTACAGTTTATGTGTTTCTAAATCTGAAGTGGTTTATATGTATGCAGCATATAGACTTGAGTCTTTTTAAATTTTTCTTAAATGCATTTAGTGTCCCCTGCATCTTTTAATTAATAAATTTAAGTGCCTTTAAAATTAAAATAAATGTTTATAACAAAGACTTTCTATTACCATTTGTCAGTTATTTTGACTGTTTTATAGATTCTTTTAATCCCATTTGCATTTCTCTTCTGTATATTTACTAAAGTTTTGCTTTGTGGGTTTCCACGAGGATTACATAAAATATTTTATTATTATAGTGATGTATTTTAAGTTGACAATAATCTAAATTTGATCTCATAGAGAATTTATACACTTTAACTCCCTTGACTTCTGTTTATAATGCCACATTTTACAACATTTACACATTTTATGTGTGTGTGTATGTGTATGTCTGTTTGTGTGTTTGTGTAAGTTTTCTTGTTGCTGTGACAAAATACTCCATAAGAGCAACTTAAGGCAAGGATTTATTTTGGTTCACAGTTTGAGGAAAGCTTGTTGGCAGGATCATGTGGCATCTGGCCACATTTTGTCCTTGGGCAGTAGAGAGATGTGTTAGTCAGTGTTCTGTTGCTGTCAGGAGACTTTTAGAAAACACCAAGGTGACTTTTATAAAAGAAAGCATTTAAATGGAGGCTTGCTCACAGTTTCAGAGGTTTGGTCCATTATCATCATGGTGGGGAGCATGGCAGACAGGTGCTGGAGCAATAACTGAGAGTTACATCCTGATCCACAGGCAGAGAGAGACTGGGTCTGGCGTGGCCTTTTGAAACCTCAAAACCCACCCCCAATGACACACTTCCTTCAACAAGGCCACAGCTTCAAAGAGTTCCACTTTCTGGTTACTAAGCATTTACATATATGAGCCTTTGGGGCCATTCTTATTCAAATCCCCACAGGAGAAATGAATGTTCATGCTCAGCTGGCTTTTTCCATTTCTTTTGTCTGGTACTTTGGCTCATTTGATGATGCTGTCCATATTCAGTTTGGGCCTGCCCTGCTCAATTAAACATTTCCAGAAACACTTTCATAGATAACCCAAGAGGCATACTTCCATGATGATTCTAATCCAGCAAAGTAAACAATAGAGATTAACCACCACAGTATTTATTAACAAATAATAGTTATAGATGGTTTAAGTATTTTTGCCTGTTTTCCATTATGCCAGAATTATGGATGGTTACATGCTGTCATATTGGTATTCATAGTATTCTGAATTCAACAGAATACTTAAATTTACACGTAATTTTTGTACTTTGATGTTACTAATTAGGATCTATTTATTTCATTTCGAAGAACTACTTTTGGCATTTTTTCCCTATGATTCCTCTTGTGATTATGAAGTCGCTCAGTTCTTACACACCTTGTAAAGTTTTCATCGCGCTTACATTTCTGAAGAAGAGATTATCAGATAAAATATGCAAGGCTAGCAGTGTTTTCCTTTCAACACTCTGGATCTATCACCTTGCTCTCACATACTTTTTCATAGGAATGCATAGAAAGACCTATGAAGTTCCCTTGTATGTTATAAAACCTTCTTCTCTTGCTGCTTTCAGCACCTTTTTCTTTGACTTTTGGTAGCCTTTTTGTTTGTTTGTTTTTGTGGTACCAGGGATTTCATTCAGTACCTAACATATACTAGGCAAGCACACTATCACTGAGCTACATCCAAAGCCCAATAATAATATATCTCTGTGAAATCTTTGGTTGAACCTTGTTGGAGAACTTCATGTATCATGCCTGAATGTCCATCTCTTTCCTCAGACTTGGGGAGTTTGGGGCCATTATTTCTTTAAATAAACTTTGTTCCTCATTTCTTCTCTCTTATTTCAAGAGTTTTACAGTTTTTGATGGTTTCTCATAAATTCCGTAGGCTTTCTTTATTCCTTTTATTTCTTTATTTTTTTTCCAAATGACCTTATTCTGGGTCCATGGATTCTTCCTTTTACTTCATTAAATCAACTGTTATTGCTTTCATATACACTTTCCATTTTATATATTATATTCTTCAGCAAGATTTCTGCTCTGTGTCTATCTCTATTGAACTCATTTTGTTCATTTATTATCTTTCTGATTTCAACTAGCTGTTCATCTATGCTCTAGCTTCCTTAGACTTGTTTATGTGTGGTGTATATGAAGTATGTAATCTGTGCATCTCTATGTGTATAGGAGATTGGTCCCTGGGACTCATACTTGCCAAGCACATACTCTGTCATTGATCTATACTCTCAGTCCTTATTTTTATTTTTATTTCTCTATTAAGCTGTTTATAAATCTCCATTTTGTTGGAATTGTTTGCTGGAGTATTATTGTGTTCTATAAGTGGTGTGACATTTCTTGATTTTTATTATAAATGGAAGCCTTCATGTTGATGTCTACACAATTAAAGGTCTACTAAAGCCTCTACTGATTGGCTTTTAAACAACTAAATATTTTCACCTAGAGAGCTAGGAATTCTCTCCTCTGTTAGATGTTGACTATAAATGGGTTAACTACACACTACTTGTTTCCCCTTAGAAGAAAATTATTTAGATTGTATGCGCTTTCTGGACCCTCAAAGACAACCCAGGTACAGAGAACCTCCTATTTGTCTCCCCTGGGATAGTAGCCCTAAAATGCTCAAAATGTGTGCATTCTTTCCATCTCTGTCAAGTTGGGGACAGATGTTTGTGTTTGTGGAATTTGCATCTGTTGCCTGTGGTATCACATTTAGGCTGCTGGCCTTAAGAAATGGGGAGGAGGCGTATAGAGTTTTAGAGGTGCCCATGGCCACTTGTGGGAAGGTCTACAGATAAAATATCTCAAGTAGTTCACAGATGCAGTTTTTAAGGGAATCAACCAAAAGCCTTTCTCTTAGCCGGGTGGCTGTGGCGCACACCTTTAATCACAGCACTCCGGAGGCAGAGTCAGGCGGATCTCTGTGAGTTCGAGGCCAGCATGGTCTACAGAGTGAGTTTCAGGCCAGGCACTAAAGCTACAGAGAAACTCTGTCTTGAAAAATAAAAAAATACAAAAAAAATGAAAGAAAAGAAAAAGAAAAAACAATAAAAAGCCTTCCTTTTAGAATTATCTCTTTTTGTATTCCAAAGATTGTTATACATTGCGCTTTCATTTTGCGTTTTATTCTACAAACTTTTTTGATGTACTTCTTGGTTCTCTCAAATGACTCACTGTCCACTCTATGTATCTGTATGTTGGCTATAATTTCTTCTGATATCAAATGACTCACTGTCCACTCTATGTATCTGTATGTTGGCTATAATTTCTTACGATATCAAATGACTCACTGTCCACTTTGTGCATGTATATGTTGGCTATAATGTCTTCTGATATCAAAGGACTCACTGTCCACTTTATGTATCTATATGTTGGCTATAATTTCTTCTGATATTAATATTTAGTCTCATTCTACTATGATCTGATAAAATGCAAGAAATTATATGGTTTTTGTTTTGTTTTTACTTTATTACCTAAAGTGTGATCTAATAGAAGACGTTTAGGTTCAATATTAGTGGTGCCTGTATGTGTGTGGATGTGGGACCATCCACTGAAGCGTGGATGTCCTCTCAGTGGCTGCCTACCTGAAGGAAACGGACTTTCCCTTCTTCATCAGCCACCAGTTGCCAATAGGTCTACCACAGATGGGGTAGAACATCAAGAGGGCCTCCCAAACCCATGCTGGCTTGATCTTGAGCAGGTCCTATGCAAGCAGTCACAGGTACTATGTTTTTATGTTAACATGCAGTCATTACATAGCAAATGTTTTTGCTGCAGATACCCACTAACTCTAGCTCAAAATCTTTCCACTCCCTCTTCCAAAATGACTCCCAAGCTTTTGGGGGAGTGTGTAATATGATATGAGTGCTCCACAGTCTTTTAGTTTTCACACTTTAACAAATTGTGGGTCTCAGTATTGATCACCATCTACTGCAAAAAAAAAAAAAAGCTTTTCTGATGAAGGTTAAGAGATAGTAATCTATGAGTGTAAAGATAAGAACATACAGGGCAGTTTATTAGGAAATCCATTTAACTAAACAATAATGCTAGGTTCTCCCTTAGGACTTCTGGCCTAGTTCACAGACTTGGGGCCCAGTTAACAGTTCCAGGCATCAGTTCCATCTTGTGGTTCAGGTTTTTTTTTTCCATACATTGTTTTGTTTTATTTTTTCCATTCAAGAACATAATTAAAGATAAAAAAAAATTTTTTTTCCATTCTTCCCCTTCTCCCGGTCCCCTCCCACTACCCCCCCACCCCTCCTCCCTGTGGTTCAGGTTTTAAGTCCACTCAGAAAATAGTTTGCTTACTCTCTCATAATATTCATATTGCATCAGCAAGTATATCTTGCCAGGCCAGTCATTATTGTAGCTTGCGGGGATCATACTTAGGAAAGCCTTTCATTTTTTTTTCTTCCCTGGTAGCATGCATAGCACTTTCTAACGTGAAAAAAGGTCAATAGAAATGAAGCTTTCATGTCAGTAATGGTTTGATTTCTTCCTGCCCTGTGGTGTTTTCAGCAATAGAATATTGCCATCAAATTCTATAGGGTAACCAAAAGCAATAGCAATAGCCTGTAATGCTTTCTAGAGGGTCTATGGGACCCCACTGACTAACAACTAAAACATAAATAACCCATACCTAGCATTGGGCTTTTCATTTGATAATTTTTGGTGTCTGGGGAGACACCGTCTTCTCATTATAGTGTAACTTCTTTAAATTTCTTGCATATATGAATATGTATGTATCTTAGGAAGGTTTTCAGTAGTACACATCCATATGGCATTTTGAAAGGTAATTAATGCTAGTCATCCCTCTCCATGCTTATTCTTCCACCCTGCCCCTCCATCTTCTTCCCCATTCAACCCTTCCTGTTCTATCTGCAATCTTTTTTCCTCCTCTGAGCATCATGTTTCTTTGAGTATTTTCTGCAAAGTTGACTTGATGATAAATTGCTTAATTTTTTTCTTATTTGAAATAAATTCATTTCCTACTTGGTTTTATAAGATACCTTTCTAGAATAAGTAATTTTGGTTGATGATTAATATCAGACCTTCAAAATTTCCTGGCTTAAGGTTTTCTGTTGAGATGTCTGATATTTTTATTTGGAAGCTTTTGCTTTTGCGATTGAGTTGGCACTTCTTTATTATAGTTTTTAATGGTTTATTTAATAGTTTTAGCATCTTGACTATATTGTGTTGTAGGAAGACTCTTCCTTAGTCATGCATATTTAGTGTTCCAAATGACTCTTGATCTTGAACATTTCTTTCCCCAGATATGAGAAAATTTTTGATATAACTTCATTGATTGGGTTTTTCTATGACTTAAGCTTTTATCTTGGCTCCTTGACCACTTCCATTCTTGGCTTGGTCCCTTAATTATGTGCTACAGTTTTCAGATGCAATAGGCTCTCTCTCTCTCTCTCTCTCTCTCTCTCTCTCTCTCTCTTTCTCTGTTGCATTATTGCATTGCCTTAGCCTTGCCTTCCGTCCTTAAGATCCTTTCTTCTCTTGATCTAGTCTATTGGTCATGCCTTCCACTGTGTTACTTGGTTAATGAGTTTTTCATTTCTAACATTTGTTTGACTTTTTTTCAGTATCTCAGTTTCCTTCCTGTGTTTCTCACCCATGTTGCAAATTTCCCTTCTATATTGCTATCATTCTTATCTTACATCCTGAAATATTTTCTTTACTCATCTGCTTGCTTGTTTTCTTGAAGTCATTTACTACTTTTAGAAGTAGTTTTGACTTTTTTGGGGGGACTGGCATCTCTATATTTCAGTACCGTTAGATTTAGTAATTAAAAGTTTGTAATCTCTTAGAGGTGTTATGTCATGCTTGCTCATGTTTTTTTCCATTTCTGTGTTGTAATTTGCCTATCTGTTTGGATATCTCTGATTTATTTAGTTATTATTTCAGGGAATAATCCCCGATGTAACTAATAGAGAAGAAAACCTCTTTGGGTTGAGGCTTCTGGTTCTGCTCCTCCTACTTAGGATGTGGTGGTTTGCTAGTCCCCAACCCCACCCCACTCTATCCATCTGTTTCTCCTCACTTTTAGCTGACTTATCCTCCGTTTGTGATTGCCAGTGGTCTTCCAATTATTCCATCTTGGAGACAGAGATTATCTATTTTTTTCCCCTGATTCTTCTCATCCATTGTACCACACAGAGGCTGCTTCTGCTTCATCATCTTCAGGTACCAACCATAGTATAGAGAGCAGTTTGGTAGCCTCTAAAAAACCAGAAGCATTTAAATTGAAGAGAATCTGTGCTTTCATCTTGACTTAAAAAAAATCTAACAACATTGGTGCATCCTTATCATAGAGCAGTGATCTTTTTAGTGGAATATACTTTAATTTATTATTGACCCTAGCATGCACTTTGCTTTCTTCTTTTACTTACTTTCACCCTTTGGAAACCTTGTTTCTAAGAACTTTATTGAAACCCAGGAATATAATTTTAATTGTGTGCTTTATTTTCTTTGTTAGAAGCAATGGTGTTTACTTCAAAGAGAAATTTGTCAGCCTAACTAGAATAAAACCAGTGTTTTAAACCTTGTGAAATAAAGCTATAAAAATATTTTAACTCATAACCTTAATCAGTAATCACTTATTCATGGTTTTTACATGTGCTATTTCCATTCCAGTAAAACCACATTTATATCTGTTTTTTTCAATGTATTATAAAATGATGATACAATGATTGCTGATTTTTGTTTATTTTTCCACATTAACCATAAAACTAAATATGTCTGGGCCATCAAGATAGCTCAGTTGCCAAGCCAGATGACCTGAGTTTGATCCCTGGGACCCACATGGTAAAAAGAGAGAAATGACCCTCATGAGTTGTCCTCTGACAACTACACTCAAACACACTGTGGCACATGTGCCCCATACACATATGTGCACACACACATTTCTAAGTTGCTAAAATCACCATTATTATGTTTTTTCATAAAACATACTATATATTATTTCAATTACTAAAATCTAATATTTCACATTATCTTCTTTTATTAATCTAATAAAAATTGCATAAATGTAACGCCATTGTTAATTTTATCACTGATTTGCTGATCTCATTTCTCTATTCTCCAGCCCCTTTGAGTACGATTTTTTTTTTAAGACATGTACAGATTTAGTTTTGTTTTAATAATGTGTATCTCTGGTTGATTGACGGCAGAGTTTTGGGATTTAGCAGAATATATAACAGAATTCTTATTTGTTCTAAAAGTTATTGTTCATATCTCCTAAAATTTTGTTTCCTTAGCTCTTTTTTTAAAACCCTTCCCTTTTCACACTTAAAAAAAATTCAGTGACTTTCACTGTGATTCACTTGACCTGAGATTTATTGTAATATATAGTGGGTGCACTTGAAAGGCTTAAAGCACAAAGCTACTCAGCAGGTACTCCTTTATGTTGTAGATAAAAGAAAAAAATGCAAAGGTTTTTTAAAAGGGTAGAAGTCTATACACTAAAGTATACACTCTGGGCCAGTGCATAAATGAAATGTAGATTTGATAAAAATGTCATTAGATCACTCTTTCTTAGGAGAACCGCTCCACTTTCTTCACTTATGTTTTGTTTGTCTAGGTGGGGTCAAACCTTGTGCTTTAAACTGCCTGGCTGAAGGTTACAATTTCTACACTGAGCGGGCCCCTGCGGTCATAGATGGAACCCAGTGCAATGCTGACTCACTGGATATCTGTATCAACGGAGAATGCAAGGTGGCTCAGATTTGACTTCTCTTTGTTGGCATCTTTAAGAACTTTGTTTTTTCCTCAAATAGTAGCTTATATTGGGCTTTATGTTCAATTTTTTATTTTGTTTTGTTTTGTTTGAGACAGAGTTACCCTGACTGTCCTGGAACTCGCTTTGTAGACCAGGCTGGCTTCAAATTCACAGAGATCTACCTGTCTCTCTCCCCAAGTGCTGGGATTAAAGGCGTGTGCCACCACCGCCTGGCCTTATGTTCAGTTTTTAAAACTACATTTTAAATAAATTCAATTCCAATGAAGAACAACAATACAACACACACACACACACACACACACACACAATGACCCATTCACATATTGCAGAACCATGCAAAAGGTGATTTCTTCTGGAATTTTAATTGCACTTATAATAATTGCCAAGGGTATTCATTTTTTGGTCTTTAATTTACATTATCCTCCCCTTCTGTTTATAAAAAAATAGAAAAGAGAGGAAATAAGAATTCAACTCTTCATGTGGCTACCATATGTTCGTACTGGAAGACTTTATATATTTCATAGTATAAGTTTTTCAGAAAGTGTGAAATAGCTATGTTCCACCTACTTTATCTCCTTTTGAAGCATTATGATGGTTTTCATTACACAGTCAGTCTTATTAAAGCATTTACTTTAGCATTAGCCAGATGACTTGGAAAGGGTCAGATCAAATTCATGGATCTTATAGTAATAAAAAAAGGCACAAAACCACTGTTTTCATAACTTGCTTTGCTTATTTTACTCTGAAGAGAAGCACATTACTAAGTGATGCAAACTGAGAAAGAAGAGATAAAACCAGTGTTTTGCTTAGCTTCATAATTTCCCAGTCCCTTTTGATAAATTGTCTCTAGATCTGATGATCCAGTTAATGCGTACACATGTATGTGAATGTGTATGTCTGCATGCATTTGTGTGTAAGCGTTTGTGTGTGCGTGTAAAGAAAAAAAAAGAGAGATTTGTATTTACTTATGTATATTTGTATAGGTACTTTATCATCTTAAAGTTAAATATATTTAAAAATCTAACAGTTTTTTAGATAACCGATAATTTTAAAATTGTTTTTAGTGCCAATGGCTAAATTGCATGTGTACAAATTAAGACACCAAAATGTATGCCATATATATGTTAAAAGCCCTTATTTTTGTAATTAAATACAAAATTGATAGGTGAAATTTTAGCTTCTTAAATTGCATGCTTATGTCTCCTTTTGTTTATGCCAATTTGATTCCCAAATAAGAAACCGATATTTCTTTTTTAAAATCTTACTCAGGTATGAACTTCATAATTAGCATCTAGTGCTAATTGCCTGAAAGAGGCCATGGTTTAGGAAGGGCAGACAGTAAGGCTCAGTGGGCCCTCTCTATTACATCCCTGCAGAGGATGAGCTCATGGGACCCTCTGTTAGAACTCTACAGAGATCCATGAATCATCTTTTCTAGTTCTTGAATTTCTAGACTGGGGTTGAACGAAGAATTAGTCCATTACTAATAAATTACAATATTTTAAAGGATTAGAACATGGTATCAATCAAAGAGAGATCTAGGTTAGAAACAGTCATGTTTCTAGGTAATCAATTTTCTTTTTTGTTTAGGTATTTAGAAATGTTAGCTGTACTTACTAGAGAGTGATATTAAATGGGAAAGTATTTCCTATTTTGATTTCCTTTACTGGAAATACAAGTAAATAATTAAGTTATATGTATTTATTAGTTATAATTCCAAAAATTTCCCTTTTTGACACACTGAATATTCTCTATTTTCAGCATGTAGGTTGTGATAATATTTTGGGATCTGATGCTAGGGAAGATAGGTGCCGAGTCTGTGGTGGGGATGGAAGCACCTGTGATGCCATTGAAGGGTTCTTCAATGACTCATTGCCCAGAGGAGGTGAGTATGGAGAGAACTCTTCCTCTGGTGAACTGCAGTGGTAAAGACTCTTGCTTTCCCTTTCCTACCTGCTGAAAACTTCCTTGATGTGGGCCAGCAGTATCCTGTCCCCAGACAGTGGTCCTTTCAGTCTCTTACATGTTAAATGTAGCTTCATGAAGATGTTTAAAGAGTGTTCTTTTACTTCAGTTAGCCTTTCTGTGAGGAGGGTTTGTTGAGGACTGAAAATAAGCTTTTGTCTATGCTAGGAAAATGTTGTGCTACTGAACCACACTTCCAGCCCTGTCACTTAAATTACCATCTTTGATTCTGAATGCCCAGGCACAAGTGATCCTATTCTCACACCCTCATTGGGTAGCTATGACTATAGATGATACTTACCACTGCCAACTTGCCATGTTTCTTTAAACTGTGATAACACAGAGAGCACTGGTGCAAGAAAAACATGTTGAAAAAAGAAATATGGAACAATTACTGCACATGTTAAGGCTGTAAAATATCTCGAGATGATTGTAGAAAAAATTAGACAGATGCAAGCAGATCTCCATGAGTCCATGGCTAGCCTGGTCTACATAGTTCCAGGCCAACCAAGGGCTACATAGTCATACTCTATCCCAAGCTCCCTCCCACCCCCCAATTAAACATTTTTCTCTTCATAGACCCACTGGAAATTTGTTCTTCCTTTGCAATTATGAAGTACAAAGTCAAAGAAGAAATGAAAGAATAAAAACCATTGCTAATATTAAATGGCTGCTAAGCACTCATTTTCTAGGTAGCTGCTTATTGGTGGCAATCCTCTGTATTCCAGGTTATATGGAAGTGGTGCAGATACCAAGAGGCTCTGTTCATATTGAAGTAAGAGAGGTTTCCATGTCAAAAAATTACATTGGTAAGTTGTTTTGCTAGATTTTTTAAAATTAATGATGTGAAAGATCTAATACTGAAAGAAAGATGTTTCAAGATGTATCCATATACATACAAATACTAAGCAGAAAAACTAGAAGTTTATAGTTTATGCTTTACTGTGTTATATTTTATTTTTAACTCAATATTGAGTATAGCTTGCATAGAACAGAATGCATAATTATAACTATATAGTTTGAATATTATTAGTGATCATATAAATGCTACAACCAAAGTAGAAAACATTTCTCTGATTCTAAAATTCATTGCCTTTTACAGTTAAGTTCCCTTCACTCCTCTTTAGAGTTTAATTCTATTAGTTCTAACCCTGGTCTCAGGCAAACATTGATCTATTTTTAATTTAATTTAATTTTTATTTCCATATATGTATGGTATGCCTGTGTTTATATGCATGTTATAATAATATAATTTTATAATATTAATATGATATTTGTTCAATTGTAAATGGGTATTTGAGACATATGTATATAGTCTTTTACTATTACAAATAAAGCTTCTGTGTCGTGTGTGTGTGTGTGTGTGTGTGTGTGTGCAGGTACATGTCATTATCCCAAAGATACAACTACACTTCATGTTCATTACAGAATTATCCACAATAGCTTCAGACCTAAATCCAGGTCCTCTGCAATGCTTTTAACCATTGAGCTATCTCCCTTTGTTTCATTTTTAAGGCTCAGGTCTCAGGACCCATGTTGGGCAGCTAACTACTGCCTGTATCTCTAATTCCACGGAATCTGACACCTTCTTTTTGAGTCTGGGGGTACTGTTCTACATTCACAGACCCATACATAATTTACATACGCATAATTAAAAATGGAAAAGAACAATATGGCTGTTAAACCAAGACCTGAACAATGACAACACCTGTTGATATGCCAACGTAGATGGAATAAATCACCTAAGGTCTCTATTTGGTTTAATCTTTAGAAAAGCTGCTCCGCCAACACAAATAACTTCAATTAGACCAGATTAGACCAAATTAAAATGCCCACGTTTAATAAATGCAGCACTCTCGGGTGGACCAAGGCAGCATTGTGGAAAGAGGAGCCCAGGCAAATCCCAGAGACCATGTGTTCCTTTTTCCAGTGTGAACCTAAATAGCCTGTGGGAGTGATCCTGACCCTCCCTGGGGGAGGGGTCAGCGCTTGGCAGGCTGGGAGCTGGAGTCTTGGCCAAGACACCTCCCAGGGGGAGGGGCCTGAGATGGAGCTTTTTGTTCCATTGGCACTCCATGGATGACTACCAGGGTCTGGAGTGATGTTCCCAACTTAATATTTCAGCCTCACCCTTAGATTAAGAGCTTTAAACAATTAAAAGCTGCTAAGAGAGGGAGAACTCATTTTTCCCACAGATAGGGTACACTAAATGATCATCTAATTCCAAGTGGTCAGCCCTAAAATATATGCATACAAGCAGCACTAAACAGACTCGGTAAGTTACAATTATGTATTTATTTGTATATATATATATACATATATATGTGTGTGTGTATAACAACAATAATAAATAATAAGAGGCCATGGATTTGAAAGAAAGTGGGGGGCATGGGAGGCATTGGAAGAAAGTGTGTGGGGCAATTATGTAATTATATTTTAATTTTAAAAACTGGACAAAAAAAAGATAAAACAAGGAAATCTTGCTGTGGCATGAACAAACCCAAAGAACATTTTGCATAATGGTATAAACCAGGCACAGACATAGATAGCACATGACATCATTTATATGTATGCACTAAAATTCTCATAAAAGTGTGGCTGATTACAGTGGGCCTTGGAAGGAGAGTAACAGATGGAGAGATGTTGGTCACCAAGTATAAACTCAGTTATGTGATAGATAAATCCTGTAGCTATATCATAGTACATCTAATAAGAATGTATTGTTGTGTGACACTATTCCTGGGGAGATGTGAACGAAATAACTACACACAGGGAACAGAGGACAGACCAAATTGGACCCTACCAAAGTCCAACTTGGTGAACCACTTTTATCAGTGCTACTTAGGGGAATATGGGTGAGGGGTTACTTACAGGAGCAGGGATTACTCAAAGATAACTGCCTCACCCAGCATGGATGACAGTTCACAAAAACTTGGAACCCAGAGCACACTGCACAGACTGTGGGCAGCTCAATAGGTTAGACAGTGTCCTTTTCCAGTGGCTCAGTTGATCTTTGTTTCTTCTAGGAAGTTTGGCAAGTCTCTGCTTTTTCCAGGATAATTGGCCACTCTCGGCTTCTTCCAGGTGACTGGCCTGAATCTTCTTTATGCCCTGGCTCATCTGAGGGTGACTCAGCAGTCTTTAGTTTATGTGGACTTGAGGAAGGAGGACTGACTGCCCATTTTCAGGGACTTCTGAAGCTATTGGGGTGTTTACTTCCTGATTTAAGGAGCTTTCCTGAGTGCTTCTCTCCCCTTCTCTCATCCTGTTGCTTCACCTTCCTGTAAACATGCTGTTGTGAGAAGTGTCCCTCCAAGGTGGAAGGATTTTATCTCAGGAAACTTCAGCACAACAATTGTGTACTTGACATTTCCCAAGGGAACACATATTTGTCTCCCACACTCACAGAGACCAATGAGGCAGTGGTCATTTTACAGTGCATTTCTGGTCATCACGTTGTAAATCTTAAATTCCTCAGCTTTTCAGTTTTACCCTAAAATACCCAGGGAAAAAAAAGAAATATATGCTTGTATTCTAAAGTGGATGCATGCCATTCCCGTTCTTGTCAATACTTGATAAGGTAGTCTTTGTCCATATAGAAATCATTCATTTTGCTTTGTTTTGGAAAGTCTTATTATGTAGTCCTAGCTGTTCTGGAACTCACTATGTAGACCAGACTGGCCTAGAACTTAGAGACTCACCTGCTTCTGCCTCGCAGGTGTTGAGATTAAAGGCGCAAACAACCACAGCAGGCTGGCTATCTTCTTTCATGAAGAGTCTAACAAATATGTTAGCTATTTTTACCCTTTGGTTTTGGGGGGGACAAGGTCTTGCTATGTAGCCCAGGTTAATATGAACATTGCTGTGTAGCCTAAGCTGGATTGAACTTGTGATCCTTCTACCTCAGGTAAAAATTTGCTTGAATTGGGTGTTCTGCATATACTCTAGTTAGAAATCTTTCATATATATGCTGTATGAATATTTTCTCCTAGTGTGTGTTTTGCTTATTCTTTTTTGTTTGTTTGTTTGTTTTATTTTGTTTTTCAAGACCGAGTTTCTCTGTGTAGCTTTGGAACCTGTCCTGGAACTAGCTCTTATAGACCAGGCTGGCCTCAAACTCACATAGATCTGCCTGCCTCTGCCTCCTGAGTGCTGTGATTAAAGGCATGTGCCACCACTGCCCAGCTTGCTTACTTTTCTAAAGTAATATATTTTAATTTTGAGGAGATCTAATTTATTAACTCTTATGATTTGCATTCGGGTCCTATCTTAGAATTGTGTGTTGTAAGATTGTAAACATTCTCTTCAATATTCTTCAAGAGATAGTTGTAGTATATGTTGCTGTATTCTAAACAAGAAGTAATAGTTTTAAGGGACTATGTGTGTAGCTCAGAGGTAGAGTGGATGCTGACCATGCACAGGGCCCTCAGCTGAATCTCCATCACCAAAAAGCAAAAATAACAAAACAAAGAAATAAAAACAAAAAGCAAAACAGAGTAGTTTTCACTTTTAAATGAAACATATAGCCAATTTCAATTAGTTTTTATAGAAGGAGTACAGGAAGGTCTGAGATGCCATCTTTTTCCCATACAGATATTGAACTTCTGTAGCACCATTTGTTGAAAGCATGTCATTTTCCCTATTGGATTATGGTACTGTCTTTGTTAGATTTCAGTTGAACACATAGGTTATGTTTGTTGATTATTTCTATTCCTGATTTTTGGTCTGTATTGGATCAAGAATTTCAGTCAGGACTGAAATTCAAGGCATTAAATCTTCAAATATGTGCTTAATTTTCAAAATTATTTTCACTTTGCCACCTCAATTGTATAGAATTAATATCTTAAATGTATCTTATCAGTACCTGTAAGATATACCTGTATGTTTACTTTAGCCTTTTTAAGATTACTTTCATTGTACTTTAGTGCATAGGTTTTGCATGTGTTTTATGATATTTATTACTGTTCTTTTCTGAGAGATCAGTGCTAGAATCAAATCTAGTACTTGTACATGCAAGGCAAGTACTCTACCAGTGAGCTACATCCCCATCTTTTTATTTTCTTCTATTCAATGATATTATAAATGATATTGATATTTTAAATTTTATTTTCCAACTTAAATTATTATCATTATGTTACTTGATTTTATTTTTATTATTTTTAATTATGTGTATGTGTGTATGTCTGTGTGTGGGTATGTGCATACGAATATGGGTGTCTATAACATCAGATCCTCTGAAGCTAGAGTTATAGGTAGTTGTGAGCCAACCTACACAGGTACTGGGAAGTGAGCTTAGGTTCTCTGTAGGAGTGGCATTAGCCCTTAACTGTATCTTTCCAGCCTCCCAACTGATTTCTTTTTATACATCCCTTTTATTTTGATACCTAATTACAATTATTTGTTAGTTTTAATAGAGCTTTAATAAATTTGTTTTCTGAGTTTTTTTGTTGTTGTTTTTACATATATTACCATGTCAACCTTGACCAAGGCAGTTTCCCTTTTTATTTACAATTTTATTACTGTTAGTCTTTTCTGTGTGGTACAAAGCAACATAGAAGTAAGGATGCCCGGCATCCTTTTATTAACCCAATCTTAAGAGAAAAATGTTTAGTTTTTAATCATTAAATATGTTAACTAGAAATATATGTAGATGAGCCTTTATCAAGTTAAGGATGCTCTGTTCTGAGGGTTTTAGTTATGCATAGGTATTGAAGTTCTCTGAATCTATTGATATGATTGTGTGGGGTTTTCCACTATTAATATAATAAAGACATTGATTGCTTTTGAATTTTAAATCTATTTAGTATTCTCAGAATAAAAATATTACTTTATCATAATGTATTATCCTAATTATGTTGATGGAATTGATTTTCTAATATTTTTGAGGATATTTAAACCCATGTTCATAGGGAATATTAGTCTCTTGTCTTTTCTTGTGTTGTCTTTATTGATATAAACCTGACCCATTACATGAGTTGAGAAACTTCTTTCCTGACTATTTTCTCAATAAAACTGGAGGAAATGTTTTAATGTTAGGTTTTAACTGTAAAAGTTATTGCACTTCAGTTTTCTTTATAGAAAGTTTTTATTGAAAAAAATGAGTTTTTGTAATTATAGTTTTCCAAATATTGGCATAATATTATATATAATATTATGCTTTATTATTCTTTAGAAGTCTGTAGACATATAAACATCATTCCTTTCTTTAGACTGCTAACTTATATCTTTTATTTCTTTTTCTTGATTATTCTAGTGAAGTATTTATTCATTTTATTGATCTTTTCAAAGATCAGGATCATGGCTTAAATGCTTTTGCCCATTTTCCATGACAACCATTCTTACCCTTCTGTTTATTAATGCTATTTTTATTTACTTTGTTTTAATTTGTTATTTTTTGTAGCTTTTCAATATGAAACTGTAGATTGTTGTTTTTGCTGTTATAATATAGATGGTTTTTACTTTAAATTTCTCTTTAATTTAACTTCACATATTTTTAATGTCATATTGTCATAGTCACTTGTTTTTAAATATGTTACTTATCTTTAAACAGAAATTACTCATTTTCTAAAATATCTTTCCAGATATATTTCATTATTGATTTCTAGTTTACTCCTATATATGTAGACAACATGTCATAAAACTTACAGGTGTTTTATGTGTGGGTGTGGGTGGGTGGGTGGGTGTATGTGTGAGTGTATGGTATTTGTCATTGAGGTTTGTTTTGTGGCTCAATACAAGTGCACTTGAGCAGATGTATGCTGTAGCGTTACTACTGAGTTCAGTATTCCATAAATTTAGTCAACTAGAATTACAACGGTTGGATAGCTTTGTCCAATTTTCTATATTTGTTTTTTCTCTCTCTTGTGTAAGTAGTTATTGCAAAGAGTCTACTTCATTCATTTCTGTCCTTCCATTAAGTATGTCTTTCACTCTACTGATTTGGCTTGTTCTCACTTTTCCAAGATCCAAAGATGTATTATGACATTTTTAATTTGGGACCTCTCTGATTTCTTAGTGTAGACACTTAGAATTATAAGCTTCCCTCTTTGTGCTCTTTTCCATTGTGTCCCAACGATTTTGGTATATTGTGTTTTCATTATCACCTGGTTCCAGAGATATTTTTGTTGTTTCCTTCTTTATTTCTTCAGTGATCCATTTGTTGCTCAATAGTGTGTTGTTTAATCTCCATGAGTTTGTTTTGTCCATAATTCTTACTGTTGAATTGTAGTTTTAATACACTGTAATCAAATAGAATAAAATGAATTATTCACTTGGTGAATTATTTCAAGAGTCCTATATTTGCTACAACTATTTTGTGTGTCATATGCGATCGATTTTAGAGAAAGTTCTGTGCTCTTCCAAGAACATGTATCATATGTTTTTGAGTGGAGTATCTACAGATGTTTGTTGAGATTATTTGATTTAAGATACCATTTAATCCTAATGTTTCTCTGTCTGGTGGGAGGATGGCACTGAGATGATCCATCAGTTGGTGGGAATGGGGTACAAAAGTTGCTATACTACTATTGTGACTAGGTTAATTTGTGTCTTTGTGTCTAGTAGTTTGTGTTTTGTGAAGTTAAATTTACCTTTATGTTCAATTTATATATGTGTAGAGTTACAATATCCTCTTATTGGATTGATCCCTGTGATGGTTGAAATTGACTAATTTGATAGGATCTAAAACCATTTAGGAAGTAAGCTACTGTACATACTTATGAATGATTATCTTTATTAGGTTAGTCTCTGGCCATCCCCATGAGGCTTTATCTTCATTAGATTAACTGAGATGAGAAGAACTACCACAAATTTAGGCAGTACCATTGCACAGACTGGAATCCTTTGCAGAGTGAAAAAAAAGAAAGCCAGCTGAGCAGCCAAATATCACCATCTGCTTCCTGACTGAGGATATGGTGCAGCCAGTCATTCGTGATCCTAACACATGGTTTCTCTTCCAAGATAAACTGTTTCCTAGAACCATGAGCCAAGATAAACCCTCCTTTAAGTTTACTTCTTACCAGGTATTTTATCGCCATACCAAGACAAGAAACTGATACAACTGGAATAAAGGGATCTTCTTATTCTCTTTAGATTACTTTTGCTGAGGTTTATTTTGTCAGATCAGAATAGTGATACCTGCTATTTCTAAGTTTATTTGTTTAGCATACCTTTTTCCATTCTTTCACCCTAAACTAATATCTATCTTTGATGGTGGGTATGTTTCTTACAGACAGAAAATAGATGATTCCTGCTTTTTTAATCCAATCTTTTATTTTCTGTCTTTTGATTGGGGAATTAAAACCTTTAATGTACACTATTATTGAAAGATGTGTATTAATTCCTGTCATTTTGTTGATGCAGTGTTTAGTCTTTTTTTATCCTCATTTTCTCAGCTATTGTTCTAGCATCATTTACTCCCCTACCCCTTAGCCTCTTTGATATGCTAATCATTCTTTTCAGTCCAAAGAGTTACTTCCAGTATCTTCTGTTGGGTGGCTTAATGGTCATAACCTCCTATAGCCTGCTTTTATCATGGAATATTTTTCTTCTTCCCACATCATGACATATATCACAGCCAAGTATCACAGTCTGTTTCACATTTGTAATTTTTCCAAATTTAAAATACATAACTCCAAGCCCTTATTTTTAAAAGCTTCCATTAAGACTCAGCTGTTTTATGAGGCCTCCATCTACACGTAACATGGTGTTTCTCTCTTGTAGCTTTCAGTACAACATCATTTTTCTAGATATTTGGTGTTTGACTATGACGTGCTTTGAGGAGTTTGTTTTCTGGAGCTATTTGGTGTTCTACATGCTTCTTATACCTAGATGGACTTCTTTTTATCCTAGATTTAGGAAATACTCTGCTCTGATTGACTTAAAAATATGTTTAGGTCTTTGATATGTAGTTCTTGATAAGTATTAGATCCCAGTTATTGGGTTTCTCTGCCAAAGTAATAAGCCAAATCAAAATGAATTAATAAATCCAGATCTAATAAACAGCAGAGTGAAGCAACTCTCGGGTGACTCTCGGGAAGATAGGAGAAAGAGCAGGAGAGCACTTGGCAGACCTATGGGCCAGGCCTTAAATAGCCTGTTGGTGGTCTTGAGCTTGGCAGGGGAACTGTCAGATGGTAGGGCTTTCTCAGGGATAGGGTCTGGAATGGGAGGAGTGGGGCTGGGCTGAGCTTCCTAACAGTTCTTCTTCCATGTCTCTAGTTCAAAGATTTGGTATTTTTATGGCACCACAAAGATCTTTGTGCTTTCCATTCATACATTTAAAACAAAAAAAAGTATCAATGCTCTTAACTGAATGTACCCATTCCTCTACTTGTCTTCACATCTTGATAGCCTATTTTCCCTGTGTTCTGTTCTATTATTGGCGAGGCTTTCCACGGAACTTTTTATTTGATTTATTGATTTTTTTCATCTCTAACATTTCAATTTAATTTTTCTTCTATATTTCACATTCCATTTTCATATTGGATGTTGGCTTCCTTTCTTCATTCAACTATTTGCGCATATTCTAATTATTTCTTTGAGCATGTTTATAGTCATTCTTTTGAATTTTTTTTTAGAAGTTTTATGTAGGTGTTTCTCATTTAGAGTCATTATCTTGTATTGATAGATTTGGAGGAAACAAGTTGTCTTGGTTTTGGTTGTCCCTGAATCCCACAATGTAAAGAAAGAACCATCTCCTAAAAGTTGCCCTCTGACTCCCCCATGTGCAAGGGCACACATGTGCAGGCAGTCACATGTGCAGGCAGTCACATGTGCAGGCAGTCACGTGCAGGCAGTCACAGGCTCACACACATACTAATGATTAATTAAATTTTACTCAGGCCTTTTGTATCCTACGTGTATTTTGGTGTTGATACTTGTCCTTTGTGGTTTCTACCTATTGTATGTTCTGTGTGTGTGTGTGTGTGTGTGTATTTAAGATTAATCAAGTGTCTGGTATTTCATTTGTTATTTCTTTGTATGTTTGGATAGTTATTAGCTTTACTGTACTGTTGTAATTATGGTTGCATGGAGTTTATAGAATACCTCTTTAACTTATCACATTACATTTTCAAATTATATCATGCTGTCTTGTTTGTAATATAAAACACTTCCAATAGTTTACTTTTATTGTCTCCTACTAGCTCATGTAATATTTTAAGTATACATATTTCCATACGTAATTAGCTCTACATTATACTGTCAATATTTCTATTTCACAATTGCTAAGTTGGGAACATTACTTAAGAGGCCCTGGGTTTGACTCCTAATACCAAAATAAATAAATTCTTTTCAAATTTTTAAATTAAAAAAATACCCATTTATTTGCTATTACTTGGCATACTTCCTTTCTTTGTATGATCTGAATTTCAACTTGATTTAAGTTTCTGTGTTGATCTCTTCCAGCTTTTTCTCATATATTTATAGTCTTTATGAAAATATGTTTTACAGTCAAATAATTTCAAGACATTTTTGCTTGTGCTTTATGATAGTTTTGAAATTTCCATGTTGGAATGACAATTTTTCTTTTTTCTTTAAATATTTTTATGATTTAAAAAAATTTGAATATATTTTGATCATGTTCTTCTCCTCACCCAAGTCCTTCCAGATCCTCCTCCTGCTCCCTACCCATCTAACTTTTAGTTCTTTCTCAAAAAACAAACAAAAACCCAATACAGCAACAAAACAACCCACAACCAAGAAAACAAAGTAAAACCAAACCTTAAAAAACAAAACAAACAAACAAAAACCCACCATGCTAATGCACATACACAAAAACTGTGGAGTCTAATTATATGTTAGTTAGCTACATGAGGCTTGCCCTAGAGTGGTTTATATACCCAGTATCCCTTTACTGGAGAAAAATTATTTTCTCTCTTTCAGCAGGTATAAGTGACAATTTAATTATTATCCTTTATCATAATGGCTAGGTTTTCATTCATTTATTTGTTTTTTAAAAAAATATCAAAATAAAATATAATAAGAGAAAATAAAAACTATCACATCAAAGTTAGACAAGATAAACCAACAAAAGAAAAAGAGTTTAAGAGGAAGTGGAACTCTTTAAATTTTTAAAATATATTTATACTGGCTGTTTTACTGATAATTAATTTTCTTCTTTTTGTTGATGTTGTTTGCAATATTATCTCATTATACAGCTCTGACTGGACTAGCATGTGCAGTGTAGGTCAAGCTGGCCTCAAACTCAGAGAGATCTTCCTGACTGTCTCTGCCTCCCCAGTGCTGGGACTGAAGGCATAACACCACCACCGACTTTTTATTCTGTTTCCACAGTGTAACAAAGGTTGAGATTTCCTTTTAAAATCTAAATAAAATTTTGATTTATTTTTTAATGAGACAGAAATTGTTTGGGAATGTAACTCAGTAAACAAGCCCTGGGTCCAATAGAGAGGAAGGGCAGGAGTGGGGCTAGAGGGAGGGAGCAGGAAGCAGAGAGAGGCAGAGACAGACAAACAGAGAGAGAATACTACTGGAAGCAACGCCTAAAAATGAGGATCATAAAATTAAAAAAAATCAAAACCAAATAGTGCTTAAATCTGGTTGAAACTGGGTAGGTGCAGCCCACCTGTAATCTGGGCCTGCAGCTCCTTGCAGGTAAGCTCCTGAAACAGTATTAGAGAGGCAGAAGGGAGAGGATGGGGGAGGGTCCAGTTAGCCCTGGGGGAAGGTGAATGAATCTTTACAGCATCTCTGAAGACCAGAAAGTGCTGAAGTATTTCCTAGGTGAGGGGAGGACAAAATGTTCTAGAGAGGCAAACTACTACAGAAACTACAAACTACACATCCTTTCAGTCCCTTTGTGCCCCTTCTTCAGTCAAGCTTACCGATTGATCACTAATTTATCTATAAGTTTTGTAGAGAGGTGCTAAAACACTGCTTTTTGACATGTATATTTTTGAACTTTACCTATTTTCTCTAATAGCTTTCTAAAAGGTATGCATATATCTGTGCATATCTATTGATCTTTTCCTTTGTAATTTTTTAAAGAAACATCAACTTGAAAGCTTGGTTCATGCTGAGCAAGTGCTCTGAGCTAAGTAGCCTTTGTGGATCATATAGTTTCTGAGTCTCCAGTCATGCTTAGACACATTTCTCAGATTTTAATGTGACAAGAAAAAA
>PVIU01024197.1:0-25920 GCA_004026605.1 Ondatra zibethicus
GAGACAGACCAACAAAGGAGAAAATGATAGAGAGGGGGAAATGAAGAGAGGAAAGGAGAGCAACACAGCAATAGAAGAGGAGAGGAAATGGAGGGAGGGAAAGAGAGAAAGAGGGAAACAGAAAAAGAGAGACAAAGACATGTCAATGGAAGAGAGGGTGTGATGGAGAAGGAAGAGAAGGGAGGAGAGAAGAAAGAAGAGAAGAGAGATTAACAGAGAGAGGGAGAGAGAGAGATTTCGATGGAAGCTGTTTCTCCTAGGTACGCTGCTTGCCTTGCAAAGATGAGGCACCAGAGGGGCATAGACTTTGAATGGCACAGAATCTTTCTGTAAGTGCCTCACTTCCTTAGTAAGACAGTCCCTGGTCATCAGACACAGACACACCCTTCCTCTACCTCTGCCTCTGTCTCCAGGCAGCCCTCAGAACTTATTTCACTACCATCTCCCTGAAGTTCGACACACTGGAAAATGCTGGTTACCCAAGTGAACAGGGTAGTTCAGATACAAAAATACAAAGAAAAAAATCTACATGACCAGCCTGAGGAAAGGCAGTGATTGGAAGGTAACAGAGTGAGAAAAAGAGAAGAACCCCTGACCAACATGGTCAGGCTGGCTTCCGCTCCGTACCTGCAAGGCTAAAGGAGGCTGCCTCTAAACACACAGGGCTTCAGCTTTCAGCTGAACAACATCCGAACCAGCAATTTGGAGAAGGATTCTAGTGGGTCCAGATTTCCCACCCCCGACAAATAAAGGCCTATGCATTTTGCATTTTTATTGAGGAATAGAGTAAGTCAGAGATGGAGTAGAAATTAAAATTCAGGCTGGCGATGTCTGTGCAGGATTTTATGGCTTTTGCACTGAGCCCCTCTAGACATATACATTCTGTTTTCTACTTAAAAACATTCCCCATTCTTTTGTCAATCCGTTCGCCACACTGGGGTAGGAACACTGGGAAAAGGAAACATACTTAGAATTCTGAGGCTCCATTCTTCTATTGCATTTCAATTAGAGACACCATTTGTCTTGTGCGCTTTATCTCTGGGAACATCCCCATGTGCTGCTGGAAGATAACACTCTTCTCAGGTCTCCGAAGTTGCTGGGTTTTGCTGTGTGTCTCCTAACACCCCGTAGGTGTATGTAATCTCACTGTAACAGAATGTTGTCTTGTCTTGTTGACTAATTAAGCTCCCTCATTCCAAATCTCAGCAGCTGAAAGTTCAAGTGTTAAATGGTGGGAGAGCAAACCCAAGAGGGGATATGCAAGGCGGCTGCCCGGGCACCGGCTGGGTTTTCCCTTCTTGTTCTTAGGCTGTGTTCTTTCTGCTTCCTGGTGCCAGGTGCTGCCTGGTTAAAGATGCTACCAGGCTCAAGGCAGAGCCAAGTGCGCTGTGCAGGCATGAGATTAGAAGCTGTGTTCCACGTGGGGAAAGAGCTAATTCTTTCAGCATGATGTTCCATTGTGGGTGTGGGAAATGGCATCGTTGATAGTTTGTTAAGTCACAGCAAACCTGGAGTTTTGATGGAGAGCATACCAGGACCCCGAGAGGATACCCAGGCTATCACCAACTGAAACACAAGACTCTAAGCCTCAACATGTAAACATAGTAGGGAAGAAAGAGAAGTGGGCAAACAGAATAGAGTTCGGTGGGTATCCTGATTAGTTTTTATTGTCAATTTGACATAGTCTAGAGTCACCTGGGGAGAGGGAACCTCAATTAAAGAATTGCTTTAACCAGATCGGGCTATGGTCATGATGGTGAGAGGCTGTCTTGATTCAGGATTAGTGAGAGTGGGACCCATAGAAACAGAAGCTCTGACCACAGCAGAGAAAGCTATAACACGACATAGGGTACATGTTAACAACTGCAAAACCCAAGAAGACAAACAGAAAGTATTGTTACGTCTTGCTCGGTGTTTTCCCGAACATAGCAAGAACGAGCTTCCCTCCTACACTGCACGTTTGCCACAGTAGTGACGCCAAGGCTGTAAATGCTCAGGCAACTCCACCAACCACTGGACCCAAGGGCCAGGTTATTAGCCTATCCCTGTCCCTCAGATGGTATGGCCCTCCTCCCAAAATTTTCTCCACGCTAACAACTAGCAAGCTGGTGGGACTTGGGGTTTGGTGGCGTTAACCAGAAAAAGGAAGCTCAGTGTGTGGAGGGAAGTACCAGAGCATTGAGAGACACTGTGGGTGAAGAAAAGAACAGGTGTGAGAAGGGATGGAGAAGAAATAAACCCAGTCCTGGAAGCTGAGCTCAGCCTGTATGGAGGATGAGTTGAGAAAAGAAGAGACCACTCAAAGACAAACAAGTGAGAGGATGGTGATTGAAGAGCACAACCAAAAATTGTGAGTTTTTTTTATAGTTACATTAATTTACTGTGTGCATATGTGCATGTGCATGAGCTTGTGAGTGGCACAGTGTGTGTGTGTGTGTGTGTATGTGTAGTTCAGACTACAACTTTCATCGGTCAGTTCTCCCTATTTTCCAGGTGGGTCATGGGGATAGAACTCAGGTCCTTGGTCTTGACAGCAAGAAACTTTACTGTCTGAGATAACTTGTCTGAGAAGTGTAGAGTTTCAGTGAGAGTTTATTTTCCTTAAATGAGCTGAGTGATGTTTTTATGCATGTGTGAATTAATTATAATAAAGTGCTTGTACCTTTAAACACTGTGAGTAGTTTCAATAAAGAAAATCAGCTATGTATCTACTCATTCCTTGTTCGTAGATAAATCTTCATGAACAATTATTTCTTCAATGCTCTATCAGGCTGTGAGGATAGACAGTAACACACAAGAGACAAGAAGAAAAGACTAAGCAAAAGAACAAGACGACCACCTTGCTAATCAAATGTCTACTGGACAATGTTATGGGTTGGCCAATGGTACCCTCAGAATGTATGTGTTAACCTCTGTCTTCTATCCGTGAGATTAGGGACTGAGAAGCAATGAACATACAATACTTGTGGTCATGAGGGTCATAGATGGTAGATAGATGGAGACCTTTCCAGGGAAATTTATGCTTTTGTAAGAGCCCAAAGACCCAGCTTGCTCTCATCAGTGTGGAAAGACACGGCCAAAAGTGATGAGTGTCAACTGCATCCTGGTTATAGGTCAGCCCCAGACTATTGGGAGTCAGTGTGTGCTGATAAGTATTGCCTGGCTAGAGGTACTTCTCCAACAGCTGAGTGGACAGAGATAGTGGGGACCAGGCCTATGGGACTAGCCCTGGCAAAGGCCAGAGGAAAGCCAGTTCACAGAGGAAGTTCAGACCTCTGTGACTTAAAGAAAGGTTGAAATGTAAAAAATACCCAAGTACAATATGGGTACAATATGAAATGGGTAATTTCATCACTCTTCTTTATCCACTTTTAATCCATTAAAAAAAGGAAAAGAAAGAAAACAATACAACTATGTCACATTCTCTTTAGTTCCTGCTTCTAATGACTTGCTTTCCTTACAACCCAAGTCTCCCGTGACACATCCTATTTCCTTGATATCTAAGCTTATGTGTTTCTTCTTCACAATAATGAACAATCTAAGACCTGTTGGATGCAAGCCAATCATAAACCAAGGGCAGAAGAGAAATGCCATGGAAAGGTGCATATTAATATCTTCCTTTGACTGGGATACAAACTTGAGAAGTCTGTCAATCTCCCTTGGCCTTCAAACTCCTCATTCATAAAAGGGTACTCAGACTGCCTAACTCCTTGGCAGACAGTTAGAATAGAAAAATGATAGATAGTTAAGTAAATGGGTAGATAGATAGATGATAGATAAATAGGTAGGTAGATAGATAGATAGATAGATAGATAGATAGATACGTGATAGATGGTAGATAGATTTTAGATAACATGCATGACAGAGGGGGTGTTGGAGAGAGGGTTCAAGAGCTAAGAGCATTTGCTTTTAGAGGATTAGAGTTTGGTGCCCAACACCCATAGTAGGTTCACAACCATCTTATAACTCCAGTTCCGGGGGATCTGATGCCCTCATCTTAACTCCTTGGGGACATGCACTCACATGCATCCACACACAACTATGTTTTAAAAATGAAAATGATAGGATAAATAGATGCTTAAGTAAATAGATGTATGGATACATACACAGGTATTTAGATGATAGACAATGATAAATACATGGTAGTTAATGAATAGCTAGATGATAGATAGGTGGGAGATGGACAGAGCAGCTGAAGCAGACATAGGTACTATGGCGTTTTAAATGAGAATAGGCTCGTATGGTTGAATAGTTGGTCCTAGTTTGTGGAAATGTTTGGAAAGGGTTAGGAGGTGTGTTACACCTTTGTTAGAGGAGATGTGTAAATGGAAGTTTCCTGTCTCAGAGCCACTCTGTCCCAAATACCTGATGGTTGCTTCCCAAATTACCACATAGAGACTTAATATTACTTATAAAGGCTCAACTAATAGCTCAGGCTTATTGTTAACTAGCTCTTACATTTTTAGTTAAAGCATATTCTTTATTTATGCTCTGCCACATGGAAGTACCTTTTCTCAGTATGGTGTGCCCATCTTGCTCTCTCCTCATTTGGCCCACGACTCTTGATTCTGTCCTTCTCCTTCCCATCATACTTAGTTTGGTTGCTCCACCTATACTTCTTGTCTGACTACTGGCCAATTGCCCTTTTATTAAACCAATTTGAGTGACAAGTCTTTGCAGTGTACAAGAGAATTATTCCACAGTATTTCCCTCTTTTTGTCTAATTAAAAAGGAAAATTTTAACGTTTTAATTGAGTTATACATTTTTGTCTGCTACCCTCTCTTCCTCCCCTTTCCCCTTCTACCCTCTCCCATAACTCCCATTCTCCCAATTTACTTGATTAAATACAGCAAAAATGTTATCAAGTAAGAATTACAGTTATAATATCCAGTCCATTAGTATTTGGCAAAATTAATGAAATATTTTATCACCGACTTATCTTTGTGAGTTCAAAGTTTTGTATCTAATTTACCTTTTATTGTAACTAAGTAAAACTATAACTATCTAGTCTTCAATTCCATCAAAGACCCCAGAAGGGTGAACTGTTACCTAATGTTACCTCAAGCTGCCTGGACAGTCACACAAAGTTCCTCTGTAACATTGGGGCATCCAGGTCTGACATACAGGCCTAGCATATCTGACAGATTTATTCCTGTGAAGCAGGGAATTTTGAAGGACTCTCCTACCTTGTCTGACAAAGTTTGGCAGTAGCCTTTCTTGTGTCCTGCTTGTCCAGTTTGGACAGTAACTGTCAGCAGTTGAGGCAAGGGTAGTTTCTGTGCCCACATGGCCAGCTTTTGCTATAAAGAAAGCAAACTCCTTATGGAGCTTCCTCAGTGCCCACCATCCTCTTTGAAATCATTAGTGCTGCCAGAAGCAGATGTATCTCACTGTTGAGAAAAGTCTAAATTCTTAAATTCTTTAGAATGACATATTGTTTAGGTATTTTAGATTGCCTATCTATCTGAAATATATCTCTACATGACATTGAAAACATACCTAACATGACTAAATCTGCTATTATAGACTATTATCCTATATTTCTTAGTTATATATTACATTTTTAATTGAGTTACATAAACATAATATACTAAACAAGAGTAGAAATATGCAATATTACAACAAAATAAACTTTAAATTTGTATCAACCTAAAATCAATACCAATGTAAAATATATCCTGAGATTAATAGCTCTTTTTTGGATTAAAGTAGATTCAATAATCTATCCTTTATCATATCAATTATATATTCCATCCTCCTTTTTTCATTTAGAAAGAGATCTTTGAATTTAACTCTTTTGTTTAGCTTTTATTTTTCTCTTAGTTATGACCAATAACAATGTGTAACTAAACCCCCAAACAATGATAAACATTCATAATCTATTTTTAGGGAATGTGGGCAGTTTTCTAGGCTACTTTTTATTGACTGGGGGCACTGGTAATCTTTGGGGGGAGCTATAAAGATTTGTCACTTGAATTAGTTTAATAAAATTCTGATTGACCAGTAACCAGGCAGGAAGTATAAACAGGGCAACCAAACTAGGAATGATGGGAAGGAGAAGGGTGGAGTCAGGAGTTTCCAGGCAGATGCAGAGAAAGCAAGATGGGCAGATGGCACTAAGGAAAGGTACTGCCATGTGGCAGAGCATAATAAGGAATATGGGTTAACTTAAAATGTAAGAGCTTATTAATAATAAGTTTGAGTTATTGGTCAAACATTTATAAGTAATATTAAGCCTCTATGTGGTAATTTGGGAAGCAGCTGTCAGGTATTTGGGACTGAGTGGCTCTGAGACAGGAAACTTCTGTTTACACATGGCACCCCAAATGAAGCATGATTTTAATTAGTCTGATCAACAAAAACCGAGAATCAGATATCAAGGTAAAAACTGAAAGATCAGAGAAGCAAAGAAGCAGCCTCAGTCATTTCTAACCTCTCTGCAACCTCAGACCGTGTTACCTCCTCTCTGCCCAGCCTCATCGCTTCCTATTTCCTGTCTGTACAGACCTCCAGACCTCTATGGTTAACTAGTGGCTAGCTCCACCCTCTAATTTCCAGGCAAGGTTTATTTATCAGAATACAAGCAAAAATATCACAACAGAAATGTGTCACTAGGGGCAGGATTTAATGTTTCAAAATACTCATACTATTCCCAGTGTGTCTCTCCGCCTCATCCATGTAATCGGAGATGGGAGCTCTCAGCTGGTCCTGCCACCAAACCTTTGCTCCACCATCATGCACTCTGACTCTGGGAAACTATAACTCTGATGAAATGCTGACTTTTACAATTTGCCTTTGTCGTGATGTCTCATCACAGCAGTAGAAGAGTCACTGAGACATGGGTACCACTAGTTGTCACCCTGTAATTATTGCCCAGACTTACAGCCCTGCCAGGTGACTCCAGACCAACATGATTTGTGTATCGGTAGATGGGGACTGAGCGGTGTGGATCAGAGAGCAACAGGCTGGAAAACAGCTCCAGTGCATTTTTGCACTCCTCAGGAAAAGTACAACACCAAGAATAGGGTGATGTAATAGGGTCCTAGCACTCCACGGTGGTGGTCTCCACGTTTATAGCATGGCGTGCTTTCTGCTCGTTCTCGAGAACATTCCTCTACTAGTGGCTGATCTCAAAAGACATCATTCCTCTGGAGCTTGAAGCAGCTTGAAGAGAGGAAAAGAACCAATTGATTAGTCTACGTGGTGCCCAAGATTCAGAATGCCAGGAACCAAGCATGCAAACCTCTTTGCACCACAGGCAAGCTGGGTTCACTATCATTAGCGACAGAGGGGCCCATTGTGAGTTAGCAAATTCCACAAATTAGCAAGCAGAAAAAGCATAATTAAAAGAATTAGGGATACTGAATCATGGTGTGTACAGTGTTCCTTTGTTTTGACAAGTATAATTCAATTTTACTTAGAATACGATTTCATAGTAAACTAATGAATGTAGTCTTGTCTATTTTGTGAGGTAACACAATGTCAGGACTATGACCCCTCACTGGTGCCCTGTTTTCACACAGACCTTGACAGGTGAGGTAAGACCACCTTTGGGCTTGTGCAGCAGCGCTGGTGCAGCAGCAGCGTGGGAGCGAGAGAAGCAACGTGAGGGCCAGAGAGGGCTGGTGGAATTTCCGGGATAGTGAGCATAGCATGTAAAGATGTATGTAGTAGCCTCCTGCTGTGATCCGAGCTGCTTCTGCTTTGGAAATCAGGGTCACAGTCCGTGTGTTCCGTGTGTGTGTGTGTGCACGCAAGCACGCGCGCGTGTGCATGCTCTGGTACTCTTTCACACTTTCTCTTTCTTTCATCTTTCTTTCCTTCTTTCATTCCTTCCTTCTTTCTCTTTTCTTTTCTAACATTTTGAGACAGGCTCTCTCACTGGCTAAAGCTTGCTAATGGACATGCTATCTGGCCAGTGAGCTCCAGAGAGTCCAAATCTGTCTCTTTGCAGCACTGCACTGGATTTACTGGGCAAACCACAGTGTCTGACTTCCTCAAGGTGGATTTTACGGGTTCTCTTTAAAACCTCATGCTTGCTGAGCACGCTACAAGCCCTACTCCCAACTCCAGCCTCTCTACTGAAAAGCCATTCTTCTCTTCCAAACAGAAGGACTTCAAGACACCCCTAGCTCTGGTGACAGTCTCTCTCTCCTTCCAAGCCAAGTCTACTGAAAACGCTCTGTGTTCTCAGACAGTTCCTCCCAAGTGTCTGCTTTTGCCATTATGAAGATAGCTTTATCAGATAGGGACGCTCCATAATTAGCACATAGCGATGTTTCCATATATGCATGTGGTGGAAAGTGGGCATATTCTCATATCATCTTCCCTCCACCCTGCCTCCCATCCTTCCTTCCTCCCCCCTTCCTTCCTTTCTCTCCCCCTGCCTTCATCCTTCTTCTTCTCTTCAGAGCATATTTTAAGTACATAATTCAATATCTTTAATGCCAGACAGCACATTATACATCTAATTTCTATAGTTGTTTGCACTGAATACTTGAAGCTTTTCATCTTGTGCCCAATACCTCCCTATTTTCTCGTGGGAATTTACATTGCTACAATCACTGCACAGAGACAGACTGGAATCCCTGGAGCTCACTGGCCAGATAGCATGTCCATTATCAAACTCTAGGCCAATAAGAGAGCCTGTCACAAAATGCTTAAAAAAATAAAAGAATGAAAAGAAAAGAAAGGAAGAAAGAAAGAAAGAGAAAGAGAGGATGGAGACTGAGGAAAGGGACCAGAGCTTAACCACTGGCATTCATGTGAATGCATGCACATTCTCTCTCTCTCTCTCTCTCTCTCTCTCTCTCTCTCTCTCACACACACACACACACACACACACACACACACACACACGGATTGTGACCCTGATTTCCAAAAAAGAAGCAGTTTGGATTGCAACAGGATGCGACTATATCCATCTTTACATGTTATGTTCACTTACCAGTAAGTACCACCATAGTGGGTCATAAAGTCACTCCAAATAGTCCTAGAACATCTAGAACATGGCCCGCCTATCCCACTTCTGAGTACATGCCTACAGGAAGTGAAATGGGATCCCAAAGATGGCTCACCTCTCTCCACTCTAGGACCTATCACAATTACAAAGATGTGGAATCAACCCATGTCCATTAGTAGGCATATATGTATGTATGGCCATATGTATACACATATGCCTATTCATGTGTGCGTGTATGTATGTGTATATTTCTGTGTGTCTGTGGATGTCAGAAGTCACCTCCTTGTCATTCCTCAGAAGCCATACACCTTGTTTGTTTGTTTTTATACAGTCTTTCACTGAACCTGGAGCTCCGATTAGGCAAAGCTGGCTGCCGCTGGGTACCAGGGATCCCCTGTGTCTTGACTTTAGAGTGGATGCACATGACCTGGGTTAGGAACCAAGTGCACTTAAGCAAGCCTGCATCTTAACCAGTCCTACTATCAGTGATCCTCTTTCCAGATATTATCACAAGGGAAGTTTGGAAATTAGGATGTCAACACGTGATTGTTTTAAGGGACAAAATTCCATACTACCATCCAAGGCTAACTGTGCACAAATGTTCACAATGACAGAGATGATATCATCAGCAACAGCCTCTGCTGAAAGTGCCATCCACCACTGCTGCTGATATCCCCCTACATTCATGTCCCCCTTCCATGGCTGGTGTTTGTTCTAATGGCCAAAGATTACCAATGCACCTGGGAGAGGATGGCTCCTAATACACTGTGGAGTGAGGACCCCAAGAGGGACAGGTAGGATGACATGTGGGATGCACACTCACCCAGGAGATTCTAGTACAACCTTTCCCATGGAGCTAGTGAGGAAGGCTTGTGGGATGCTGTGATCATAAAGTTCCGCTGTAGTTTGTGAAAATAGTGACCTTCATGGAGAGGCTTGGGGAGGCCATATGAGAAAATACACAAAGCACTATCCCTAAGGACCAGACAGGGCACCTTCCCAGCCTCCAGATCTTTGAGCAACAATTTCTGTTGTTTGTAAGTTTTCCTATGTAAGGCAAGGCTAAATCATGCTAATATCCAGCTATCTTGATTTATGGGCCCTACTTTTTTTTTTTCCTGTGGTGGTTTGATAAAAACATGCCCCCAAAGAAGTAGCATTATTAGGAGGTTTGGCCTTGCTGGAGTAGGTGTGGTCTTGTTGGAGGAAGTGTGCCACTCTGGAGGTGGGCTTTGAGGTCTCACATATGCCACTTCCTGTTGCCTATAAGCCACGATGTGTGACTCTCAGCTATTTCTCCAGTACCATGTCTGTCTGTACACCACTGTGTTGCCCCATGATGATAGTGGACCAAATCTCTGAAAGCATAAGTCACCCCAATTAAATGTTTTCCCTTTATAAGAGTTGCTGTGGTCATGGGGTCCCTTCACAGCAATAGAAACCCTAACCAAGACGCTTTCCTTGGCTGAGTTTTCTTCCAAGGTTTTTTCCATTAAAGGTGTGACAATGCTAGAGGCACAGACAAGCTTACATTTGGTCATGAGTCTGCTTCCAGGAGTGATGTTTGAAGCTCCTTCTTCACTATGTAACTATTTACTATGTATTATGCCAGATAGTAGAGCCGGTCTTCTAGGACTCAGTGACAATATGTGGCATCAATCTGATCTCACCCTAGCTCTTCATGGCTGCAGCCACCTCTCCATTCTCAGCTGAGGCCACAGAACCTCCTAAGACACTAAACTGATGCCTTGGGGTCTGAAGCACATCTGACAGCCAAACAGTGGCCCGTCCAGCCATTCGGGACACAGTCACAATGAAGATACATACAATGTACATTTTCTTCATCTTCCAGAGTTATGCAGGTAATTATATTTTATAAAATTGGGTGGGGTTGGGAGATGGCTATCCTAAGCAATGAGCCATATTTCTGTTTCCAGAAAAAAATAGCAAGTTTTTTTTCTTTTGGCAATTCTACATAAATCACAGCAGTTACTGTGATATCTGTATCTTGGGAAGGATTCCACATGGAACAGTGTCTCTGAGTCTAGGTGTAATCTAGGTTAGATATTCAATGGGGGCTCACTTCCATGGCAAACTTTCTGTGAGCAGAGGTAGTTGAATAGGGTGTGTGAGAGCTTGCCTGCATATGGGAGCAGATCTAGGCAGGAGGTGCCCTTGTGTTGTGGGTGATCCGAACTTACTGGAAGAATGAATGAATGAATGAATGAATGAATGAATGAATGAATGAATGAAGCAGCAAGTGTAGAGAGATATCTGCTGCCTTTCCAATGCCTGGTCACCTTGAGAATTTCACAATCTTTGATTCTCTGGCTCCAAACTTCACCATATCTAAAAGACAGCATCCCCACAAGGCATTAACGATGCAAAATGTTTCATTCCTGAGCTGCCCTAGCCCTACACCTGATGTTCTGAGAGAGGAAGCGCTCCAGAATACTTGGTGCTGATAACTGCACCTGCTTGCCTGGTATCACCCAAGCCATCTGCTTGGGTGGCATCATGCCTGATGGCAAGGTGGCCTGGCAGTTTTAAGGGGCGCTTCATGCCAGTCACATTTAAACTTAGTGAGTTCACCTGCACAACCCAGGGCCTGATAACGTGAGGAAGTTACCCGCAGATGAAAGCAAAGCCTTCTGACAGTGGTGAGCGTCCTTCAGACAGCCATTATTAAATCTGACTTTCCCTAAGTGACCCTTGCTGCAGTGATCACATGCCAAGTAGATAAAATAATGGACAAAGGCCATGTTTCACCCGTCAGGACCCTGCTGTTACCTTGCAAACACCCAGAATGTCCTAGACGCTCAGGGCTTGGAAATAAACTCAGCCAGCACTCAGAATTTCAGTGTGTTGTCTTCCCATAACAAGCAAACATCTGTTACAGTAAAATCTAGTTTGTATTTTGGGAAAGATGCGGCAGGAAGCCTGAAGTGCACGAATCTGTTCACCTTCTGGAACCGCCGTGGAAAAGACCCAACATGAACATGAAAGTTCAGCGGCAGGAAGTCACGCTGCCATGTTAACTTTGAAACCCTGGAGACGGATGTTCAGTTCAGAGTGTGGATGGTTCAGAAGAGAAAGGATGCTCACAGGTGTTAAAATAATTACTTATGATCAGATAGATAGTACATGAAGGGCTGAGATCAAAGCTCAGAGGCTTTAAATCTCAGAATATACTTCATTGTCCTAACGCAGACTTAACTAGTTACATAAAGGAGTCTAGGCAGAACATTGTGCATGTTTTACCTTTTATTTTCTGGTTTCTTTAGTGGTTGTTTCTGGGCATCCATTGGCCATCCATTCAAACACTTCATCAATACAAGGACTATACAGAATGGGGTGTGTGTGTGTGTGTGTGTGTGTGTGTGTTTCTGTGTGTGCAGGTGTTCATATGCAAGTGAGCACGTACCTATGTGTGTACATGTGCGTGGAGTCCAGAGGTGGTTGTCACGTGTCTTTATCACTTGCCAACTTAATGTTTTGAGACACGGTCTCTCCCTGAACCAGAGCACACTAATTCAGCTCGATGGCTGTCATATCATAACCCTTTTCTACCCCAAACTGAGCTCAGGCCTGGGCCCCAAGCTCTGTTTTATATCGGATATTTTGAAGAGTTGGTGGCCTTTACTGTATACTCACAATCTTTGAACGTTTCATCTAGTTGATCACATGTGTTGATTAGGCAACCTCTGTTTTCACCCACGTGCTCATTCTACCCTTTCTCTCTCTGTCTTTAGTGACTTGAAGCCAGGCCCACAGCAGGGATCATTGATGATGTGGGCTAAACACGAGACAGTGAAAGGGAACCATGGGGATGGCGGGAGTGAACGACAAAGACAATGAACCCTGAGAATCACTGCAGATAAAGTGATGTTGGCTTCTTAAACAGCCCCAGCCCTTTGAAGGCTGTCTTCATCGACTTTTCTGCTCCGGCATTCTCGGCATAGACACATTCCAGCGCACGTCTGTTGGTCTGTGAAGGGGGCTTGCCTGATCCCGACGTGCAATTTAGGAAATAGTTTATATTCCTCTGATTGTTATCCGTGAACCCTTATTATTACTTGCTTTGCTTGTTTATTTTCACATTCCAGAACAGGCCATCTTTGGTAGATTTTTTTTTTGGCCATGTTTAAACATTAGGAAAAACCCATTTCCAGTTATTGGGAATTCTACTCTGGTATGAACTAGCCGTTTTATCCACATCAACACTGATATGATCCCTGGCCTCAGTTCCTGTCTGACTTGGTGCTTTCCTGTAAGGCTGGGTGGGCAGCCTTCATCCTTCACCTCAAGCTGAGTCTAGGTGTTAGCTAAATTCCTCCACAGAAGGAAGACAGGGAGCTTTCTGAGGTAATCAGAGGCTTCTGGGTTCTGCCATTTTGAGGAAAATAGGAGGTAAATATACCAATCCTCTGGGTCCTCTGTGTGTTCATCCATCTCCTTTTCTCCCTCGAGAGCCTTCTCCTTCCATCGCTTCCTTCTGCTCCAAAGTAGAGAAGCAGATGTGCATGTAAGAGGAAGCCCATCCCTCCGGATGGAATCAGGCGTCTCTGAGCCATGTTAAGGCATCATGTGGGTCCTCCCGGTGTTGAGAAGTCGCCACCAATGGAATGGCCATGAGAGTGTCTCTGTCCAGGGATGTCACCACACCTCCTGAGAGCTCTCCACACTCCATGTGGGGTAAAAAACTGGTGCCGTGGTGTCTTTGCCCACTCAGTATTTCCACAAAGTAAGGTGGTTGTGCATGGATTCTTAGTGACTGGAAGGCACTGGTCTGGAACATTCAGACTTTCTTTGGAAAGCAAACATGCAGTTACTGGTGCACTATGCACAAGTGGATAATTTCGTTTGTGAAAGAGCTCAGTCTGTGAGTTCAGTGCTCAGTGCTACTTAATGTTGTTATAAATGGCATCCCCTCTCGGAAATGGCAGCAAACCCGAGAGTCTTATAATTTCTCCTAAAAACAAAACGAAACAAACACAGACCAGCAACACTGTCTTCCTAAAGTGCTTGACAAAGCACAGGCTATGGTTTCAGAAGGTGACTTTGGTGAAAGACCGATCTTTGACCAAAGATAACTACGGTTCTAGAAAGGGAAAGGACCAAGTGAGATGACAGGGTTTGTGCGTCTGTCGGTATCCAAAAGCGGCAATGCTGTTTACCCAACTACAGTCCCATCTGCAAACTAATGGGGTGCAAACATCTCAGGGAGATACTTTAGGGTTGACCTAACATGTCGTAGATCAAATACTCTCTGGCCCAGAGTGATCCAGTTTTAAACCTGTGAAAACATTCCTCATTAAAATCGGATCGACATGACCATAAACACATAGTTTATAAGATACACAACTCTTAGGTTTTGACACTCAGAAACTGGGGTGAGTCTTCCCACATTGTGTGTTTCTGCCTAACAGGTGAAATCTTTCTTCAAAGGCCAGCCATCCAGCCATGGTTTTCGTCTCCAACTCTGACTGCGGAACACAGTCCCTTTGCAAAGCTCACGTGTCTGAGAGTACTGTCTGGGGCAATTATCATCACCTGGCCAGGGCCTCCACTCTTGCAGGGAGGCCATGTCAATAAAGCCAAGTCATTCAAGACTTCATGTGGCTGCAATTAGGATCCTTCCCTGCAGGCGTGCAGAATCTGGGCACACTGGATAAATCCACCCTACTGGGAAGGTGGGCAAGCCGAGAGGGAAAGAGGAAAGGGCTTGCTAGCGTCCGAGGGACATGCGGCTGAGCTGAGTATTCTTCACTTCAGTAATGAATTTTATTACGTCCTATCGATTTTCATGTTATTTCCCATATTTGAGCAGGAGAGCTTGAAGCAACAGCAGCAATAAAGCAGGACTTCTAACACTTAGCCTGGCCTTTCTCACCCACCCACTTGGCCTTCCCTCTGCACACACACAAACACACAATTCTGCAGAAGAAAGGAGGGTTACCTACCCCCCCCCCCACAGCTGACTTTTAGTTCATAGGTTCCCGCCTAACAGTGCTTTTACGGTAATCTTAATCTTTCTGTTCTGTGCTAGGTTACATGATAGCACCCAGAGGATCTGAGGTCAGGCCCTGTGGTGCACACCTATGCATCCCGAATGTGGGAGGCTGAGGCATGAGGATTGAGAGATCAAAGGCATCTTAGGCTTCACATCAAGACAGCCTAAATCAGATAACAAAATACCTGACAACCGCAGAGCAAATGAAAAAATTTAGTGAGAATAGCAACCAGTCTAGAGAATTTAAAACAAGAAGGCCATGAGGCAGGGCAAAGATAAGACAGATTGTATAATCTGCAATGTGTACAGTAGACATCCACAGACTGTGACCAGTCACTGCCATGGTGGGTATGGGTTGCCCAGCTCCCCACTTTGAGGAAGGAAGACTAAACCTGGGTTGGCAGGATAGGGTAAGTGCTGCCAGAAGATAGACATCATCCTGAATTCAAACCTCCAACAAATGCTAGGCTTTACCCAAAGTTTCTCTGCTGATGGCTCAGAGATGGCTAAGCCAAAAGGTATGGATGGGGGAACCTCCTAGAATCCGGAGGGGTCCCAGGATACGGTGAGAAAACAAACAGGGACCACATCTCTACTCCTCTCTAAGCAATCTCCTAATTGCAAAGACAAGAGTGAGCCTATGAGAGGCCTCGAAGTGCCAGCAAGAACGCCAGAGGGTCTTAGGAGACCCTGGGTAGAGAACAGAGCGCTATCCTGGCTGGACTACTGCAGGCTAAGCTAATAAGTGTTAACAATGTATTCTTTTAGAAGTAGTGTCACTTTCATTGATACACAAAATTCTCTATTTTAAGCTGTAAAGTGACGTGTTTATTTAAAATATCACATTCACCAAGGTGTCCATACCTACAAGGAGGACATTCTTATCATCCCCAAAGAAACCTGAACCCACGGCAATGGCTGTCCACCCCTCACAAAGCATCAGAGAGTGTCCCTGCCAGCATGGACTTGTCCAGGACATCTCCTGTGAATGGGATTATACAGCCTATAACTATCCTTTAAACTTCATCCTTTTAAAAAGTTCCTTTTTTTTAACATGTGCATGTATATGTATGTGTGTGCACATCTGTGAGTATGTGTATCTGTATATACATGTGTGCATGTGTTTATGGGGGTGTGTTTGTGTACAAGTATGCATCTTCATGTGCATTGTGCATGCATCTGTGTGTATATGTCTATATGCATGTGTGTATGCATGTGTGCATATATGTATGTGCATGCATCTCTGTGTGTGTGTGTGTGTGCACGCGCCATGTGTGCGTGTGTGCATGTATGAAGAGTCAGAGTTCATTATTCTTTAAGTCTTTGGTGGAAATCACCCAGACAACATCTAGGTCTAGATTTTTCTCTGTAGGAAGTTCTCATTAAAAGAAATTATCTGGTGATTCAGTCTCTTCAGTTTAATGAAACCATCTACACCTTCCTTCTGGTTGCCTGGATCGGCCAGGCCAGTTGAGTCTTTCACGACGTCAGCTTGGTTTCGTTGGCTTGTTTGTGCTCTGTTATTCATTCGCTCCCTCTCTGTCCTGGCTTCCTAAGGGAAAGGTTTAGATGCCACAGGCTGTCCTATAAGAGTGTGCTAATTTGTTTTGTGATTTTGTCCTGTGAACCATTTTCTTGTGAAAACAGGTTATTGGAGACTCTTCTGGTTTTATATATTTGCACATTTTACGTTTCCATTACTGATTTCATTACATTTCATTTCAATGTGATCAGCATACAATTATTTGTATGGTTTCATCCTTTCACACTTCATGGTGCTTATTTTATGAAACCACTTGTGATAGATCACAGCTGCCACAGTGGGCTCTGTTTTTGAGTGCCTCAGTTCCCCGTGGATACGGGCTAGGTCTGACTGGTCCATGGTGTTGTTCAGTGATTACTTCTCTCTCTATCTCCTGTTTAGTTCCACCCCTTGTTGAAGAGGGTGTTGGTTTTGCAGTGGTTTTTATTGGATGTGTATTTATTCTTTCAATCAAGCACAGTTGCTGGTGGCACTTTGGGGCATCGTGGTACAAGTCCACATTTGTCACGGCATGCTTTCCTGAGGACAGCTGCTCCACACTAGAGCTTACCCGCTTTTTTTGCCTCAGTCTCCACCCTAAAGACACTGAAAATGACAATGCCCTCTCCAGCTCCCTGAAGTTACTGTGCACCAAATGCATTTGTCACTTCACCTCCAACTTTCTCAAGTCCTTGGATATGAGACAGTTCCCAGACACTGACCGTAGACTGCAAGCACAACAGACCTCCCTAACACACAGAAGACACCCCCAACACCCTACTACATGTCTGACATCAAACAATGACTTCCCCTACATAAACATGTAAGGTAAAGTTTAATGTACTCATCAAGCGCAGGAAGAGATGAGTGAAAAGACAAGAGTATGTAACAGAGCAATGAAAGCAATATACCTTAATGAGTTGTGAGAACATGGTCTCCCTTAACTCATCTGGTTGTACCATACTCACCCATGTCATGGCATAGGGCAGCACAGTGTCACATAGTGACATGACCTGACTTAAATAACTGGAGAGTTGTCACTCACTGTGGCTGCAACCTTTAGAGTCGAAGGTATAGCAGCAAAAATAGTACAGCTTTATTTTTTCTCTCTCTTCACAGTTTCACAAAGGGATTGGATTGACCAATTCAAGACCAATTCACCATTTATTTTTTTCCTTATTAAGTAATGAAGGTCCATGTAATACGAAGCCCTTTATGGCTTCTTTGTGGGAAACCTGAAATTTGGCATCACAGCTCCTGTGCTTTGGGTTGATGGTTAGCAGACTAACAATTACCTAAACACAAACACTGGGATTACTGAGCCTAGTAAGTAACCAATGGATGGGTAGCATGTATGGTGTGGATACGCTGGATAAACTAGTGATTTGGGTCCTGGGGAAGACATATTTGGCTACAACGCTGTGAGCTAAGATTTAGGAACATACAGTTTGTGCATTACTTATTTCTGTAAATTTTCATTTAATATGTTTGGATTGTGTTTAAGCATTGGAGGTTGGAATGAAGAAAGTGAAACTGCAGATAAATGGGCACAAAGAAACACAAGGTCATCCATCATTAAAACCGATCCATTGTGCCATTCTCTTTTCTTTTCTGGAAGGTTTAAACCATTTATATTAAATATAATTACTGACAAGGTGGGATTTATGTCTGCATTTTGACATTTTATTCTTATATGTCTTCTTTACTCTTTTGTGATAAACATACCTTATTCATGGATTGTTCTAATTCAAGTATCATTTCCTTTATAATTTTGAATCATCTTGCTGATGGTGCTGGAACTTAACGGTCAACATCGTAATTTATAGAATTCAATTCGCAGTGGTATTAACTCAATTTCTGTCATATGTTAAGTTTTTCTCTAAAGCTCCACTTCTGCCCCTTCCTATGAACCGTTATCATCACACAGATGATGTCTGAAAACGGAACTCCTATTTTACAGTTTTTCTAAACTGTGGCTTCAGACAGTTAGTTTTGAATCTGAAGAAAGGAGTTTCAAAAATATTTGTCCTTATTTTGGGGACAGAGTCACACATGGCCTTGGTTGCTCTCTAAACTCTTCTATAGCTGGAGGTGGATTTAAATTCCTAATTCTCCTGCCTCCACCTCCTGAGTGCCACCAGGCCTGGCTTCTTTCTTTTTATGGAGATTCCTATGTGTAAACTTGTATATGGCCCCATTCCCTGCATCTCTTCCCTACCCAATAACCAGAACAATTCTGTAGAGTTCCCATTTTTACCATATTAACCTATCTTCCTGGTTGCTCTACTGTGCGATGCCGAAGAAAGCCAGGTATCTTTCCTGGCATGTTCGGAACTTGGCTCTCCACGCTGCTTCCCCAATTTTATTTTTCTTTCTTTGTAGAGCGGAATCATTGCTCTGTCCTCTCAACATTATGCTCAAATCGTAGCCAAGATGTGTGCTTTCAGTGCTGTAGTTTAGAGGATTCTTCAGTCTCCCAAACCATGTGATGAACTTCTTTGCTTTTATGAATTCAGAAGTCTTTGTAGAAAGTTAGGAGCCAGGTCCCTCCATCTTGGACTCTTGATTCTCCGATTCTCTTCCTAATGTTTTTCTGCCACCAACATTTGATTGTATCCCCAGTGACTAGCCACTTTTTAAAGGTGGTTAAACGAAGGTGGGAGGTTTTGTCTGCTTCCTTTCTGGTAATTCCCAACAGACTTAATAGACAATGCTCAATACATAGGGGGAAGTATGGCCATCTCTCAGTGATCTCTCAATACCTCTGTTTGCACTACCAGCTCTCATTTAGCTCCTGATATGTAGTTGATGTAAAAGCAGAACTGAGGGCCAAGCATGGAGAAGGATGGAAGCTCCAAGCATCCAGACAAAAGACAATGATACCTGGATCCAATGTCCATGTTGCAAGTCTTTACTGAATATTAATTCAAGGTCAGAGCTCAGAATGATAGTATTTGATGCAACACAGATGCTGTGAATCGTACCAAGGCCCAGAAGGCCATGTTCCATGTGGCTCATTTGCAGGCTAGATCCTCACGGGCCTCCGGTCATGTGTTTTACACATTCAGAATGCACATTCTTCCACAGTCTCCTTGTGTCCATATTGACTTTGCTTAGTTCTTCCAGCAGATCCATGGATCCCCTGTCTAGGATTTGACCACTCCCTGTTTAACATCCAAGTTGGAAAACTGCCTTCAACCCTGTGCTATCTCTGTACTGGTAACACAAAATGGCAGGGCCTTAAGGAAAGAGGAGATGCCCATCCACTGCATGGTCAAGAGCATGACCTCTGTGCAATCAGTCCCTTCATCACTGAACACTGTATGTGCCATCCAACTAACCTCACAGCCTTGTGGCTACTAAGTGAGTTAGTATATATGGCACACATAACAATATCTGTCATAGAGTATGTGCCCAGGACATATGGATTATTTTGTTCCTTATAAAGATTAGATGAACAGGTACGCTGCCTTCTTTCCATGGGATCTCACATTGTGTCAGCTAAGAATGATATGAGTATCAATGCTGATTAGTTGTCTGTAGGTGAAGTTATGTTTGAACATGGAGGGAGGACTTGGGCTTGTCCCAGTCTAGGATGATCCTTAGAACTGAACAGAATAAACATAGTCAAGAAGAGGAGGCATATGCTAAGGCGCGGGCTCTCTCTCTTGACTCTTCTTTGAGTCCGCTGTTGGCAGAATACAGTACAGTGATCCATCCACCAGACACACTCATTTGCAGGAATGCCAGCCACCCCTTTGGAAGTCTTCTCTTCTCTGTCTCTACCCTTTGTGTTTTGTGTGGCTCCTGCTCCTTTGGGAGCTTCCATTGTGTTAGATGGCCAGACTGGAGATGGAGAGAAGGGAGAGCCCTGCAGCAGCCAGGCATGTCTAGGTTTGCTGGATGCCCAGAGGACACAAGTAGAGAAAGGACACTCACTACTGAAAGGTGCCCCTCAGGGCTGGTCCCTTTTAGTATGGTCGCAATTCCCATTTATAAACAAGTCAAAGTGATGGCATTGTGTAAAATTCTCCCTCTAGCCCTACACTTGGAATGAGTTGGAAACTCCCCCTAGGGCTCAGGACAAAGGGCCTGCCCCACAAGATGTCCCTCTGACATTGTTGTCTCCCAGGTTCCTTCCTGCTGAGCGGCAGGAATGCTGTTTCCCTCCCAGTTTTCATGCACCTCCTCTCGTGTCTTCTGTTTCTTCTTAGATGCCACCTGATTTATGATCCCATTTGGGGTCGTTACCAGTGTTTCCCTGGAGCTTCTGACTTTATTTCATTTCTCCTCTAAAATGTATGAATATCAGTTAGCGAGCAAAGAATTTTATTTTGTGCAATATATAGACATTAAAACAAAACGTCTTTTTAAGCCTGTGACAATTGCAGTAGGGCCCAAACCTTGAAATGATCATAGATGTTGAGTCATGAGCATTTGTCAAGAAAGACTGTGTAAATACAGTAGAAACAGAGAGAAAAGGGAAGCAGTGTGGTGATGGTGGCTCCAGGGTCCAGATTCCCTGTGGATGCTGTAACACAACCATAAAGAACTTGGTTTTGAGGACTAGCCAATGAGAGCTCTCATCTCAGTCCTGCCATGTACTAGCTGCAATGTCTTTCTTTATTTATATATGACATGAGAGTAAGACCATCTTCTCTATAGCAATGCTTGGAAGAAGAAAATTAATGTATAAAATACTTAGTGTAATGTCTGACAAAAGGCATCTTCATAATTTTCATCTATATTCAAATATCATGCTTTTTTGCATTAACTAAGTCTAGGAAGAGGGCAGTGTCAGGCTTAGTTAATGTCTTAGTTTCCTTCCATGGTGCTGTAATAAAATACTCCAAGGGAAACAGTTGAAGGAGGGAAGGGTGGATTTCTTTTACAGTTCTAGATTACAGTCCATCATTATGAGGAAGTCAAGGCATCAGGAATGGGAGAAAGGAAGTCATAGTCACAGTCAAAAGTGGAGAGCAATGAACGAATGCACACATTTCCTGTACTTGGCATGCCTTCTCCACACAGTACAGAATTCCCAATCCAGAGAATGGTGACACCCACAGTGGGCATGTCTTCCCATATCAATGGACATAATCAAAATGCCTCATGGACATGACAATAGGCCAACCTAATTCGGACAATCCTTCAAGACTCCCTGGGTGATTTCAGATTATGTCCAATTGGCAGTTAAAGCAAGCATCACGAGTAATACAATACCTGAATCACCAGCTGACTCCTCCACTCTCTCAACTCTAACATGCTCTCTGGTTTTGCCTCCTCTGTAGCTCAGTCTGCAGACATGAATTCACCTTCACCTAAAAGGAGCACTTTCATCTGTCTGACAGATTTCTCATACATCAGCCTGCTGATATTATGTTTCCATCATGAAGAATTGAGTCAGTGTCACTTAATCCCTTTGGAATGCATCAATTCTGGGTATAGAAACAAGATTAGGTCTTTGGACCTAGAAGCCTGGAGCATGATGGATTCACCAGGGTGGACTCACTGAGAATGTCTCTTGCAGGTAGCCAGGGGTTACCAGGTAGACTCACTGAGACCATCTCTTGCAGGTAGACAACTTCTATGTCAACCTCAAAGCCGCCCTGGGCGTGAAGTGGCATGATAGGATGGATGGGGAACAGGCAACATACTTGGCTCTTTGTGACTTGTAGAACTGGCTTGGTGAGACATCTTTGTTCATAGTTCAAAGATATCATCTGGCAATTGTATACATGTTGTGTCCCCAGAGATGAGATGGGAACCATATCTGGTTCCTGTGAGAGATCACACCTGCTGTGGCTTGATTTATCTCCCCCTAAAGATATATGGAAGTCCTGAATCTCATAGCTCAGATGATGACCTTGTAAAGAAACCAAGGTCCTTGAAGATGCAGTTAAGATGAGGTTATAATGGAGTAGAGATGCCTGTATGCCAGTCCAGCAGGCATCCTTATAAAAAGAAAAGAGAAATGGCAAAGAGGAGACTGATAGGAGAACAGAGGTAGAGACTCTAGGGAGAAAACTGCAAGCCAATGAGGTGGGAGAGGCTGTGCTGGATTTCCTCAGTCCGTTTCAAAAGTCTGATTCTGCGACACCCCAACCTTGCCGTTTCAGGCTTTAGAAGTGAGAGGCATCAAATCTGTCTTGTTTCAAGTCACCCAGAGCGTAGCCCTTCGTTATGACGTCCTATTGAGCCACCATGCAGCCATCCGTGAACATATGGATCTTCTGATCCATACTGAGCTGTGCTTTCTTCCATGGTGATCCAATACTAAGCATGGGTTTGACAAGAGTGAAAAAAAGACATTGCTTCCCCACACCTTCCCCACACTTTCAATACAAACAGATAAGAAGACATTGTGAGACCTTGGGAGTATTCTTTGGAAAACTGCCCACATCCAGCACTGGTGTATGAGTTCAGATTGCCTAATCCCACATTCCCGGTGAACAAGTGCTAATGGTGTGATTTTGTTAGTCACTCTCTTGTAAATGGTTGGTTTGGAAGAGAGTGGCCATAGCTAGCCTTTGTCGCAGTTTTCCCCTCTGTTGTTGACTCTGCTCAGGGAAGCCACATGCCATTCAACGTAGGAAAAGGAATAGGCTGCTTTCATTTAGGGTTTGTGTCACTTCCAAAACTGGAAATCTGGCTTACAGAGACGGCAGCAGATGTGGAGTGCCAGGCCATTTTAGCAGTGATGTTGCTGCTCTGAGTTCTTTGTTATTCTGGCCGCTCCATCCCTCAGCCGTGTCAGATTGATGGTGACCTGGTGTTGATCAAGTGAGATATGTTGATTACGTCCCGATCAAATAGTACACCTTATAGAACACTTTATCCAACATCACTGTTTCAATACATAGCTTATTCAGCCAAACATTAAAGAAGCTAATCCCAGGAAAAGCAGGGGTAGCAGAGCTGTACACTGGGGAGGTTGTGGTAAATTTTGAGCCCAGGTAACTCTTCAAATAGGCCTTCCTGATCTGTTCAGTGGGTTTCCGTGGCATCAGCAGCCGCTGTCTCCACCCCTCCCTGAGTAGCCCAAGGCTATTGGCAGAGCTGGTAATTTCTTGAAACATGATTACCGCTGCTTTGGGATTAGGTAACCACAAGGAACAGAAGCAGCTCTTTCCAGCTCGAGAGTGCGTGCATTTGCCAAATGAGTGGTTTTGAAAATTGGCCTCCTTTGCTGAAACACATTTTTCTACAATCTAGGAAACCAACGGCATAAAAGAGAGCTGTGTCAGGATCCAGGCGGCAAATTGGACAGGGTTCTTCCTATTGTTTTTTAAATTTCTATTGAAGAATGAAGAGGATCCAAATCTAGGCTTCTGGGATTTCCATCTCTCTACAGACTGCACAGGCTGGATCATTTGAACAGAGCCCTGCTCCTGGCATAACCCACTCGGGCTCTGAGAACCCTGAGAGCAAGTTTGGGTAGCGTGTCAGACAAGCAGACCCATCTTTAAGACAGACAAACACAGGTACCCTTCATAGGTACAGTGTAGATCCAAGGTGAGACATAATTAGCAAAAAATATTCACAATGTGCCCTCAGTGCCCTCCTAATCTCGAGTGACTTGGCAGAAGATGATACAGAGATACATGGGTCATCAACTAATTAACTAACGAAGTTAAAGCTTTCTCCCGCCCGAATAGAGACAGGAATCCATGGCAACCGCAGATCAGTATTGGCATGTACAGGAAAGATGCTGTGGAGCTGGCAAGCACCAACCAAAGTGTACACCTGGCAGATAGATCAGAAAGGAACCCTCTCAGAGGATCAAGCAAGTTTTCAGTACTCTCTTCCTACCAGGACCAGCTCTCCAATCAGCGCTTGGGACTTAAGTCCTGAGATTTACCCATTAGTATCACCTGTTCTCTCTTCCCTCCAAACACTGCCAACAGAGGCCTGAATCTCAGGCCTTCCAACTATAAATACTCTGCAGTTATTAAGTTGTAAGCTTCCTTTTGGCCTGATGGAAAGGAGAATGAGACACCACACTTTTTTTCATCTCTCTACCACCAAATCGAAGAAAATTAAGCAAGTTACGGGTCTTCATCAGAAAGCCTAGAGAGACACGTGGCTGTCTGCTCTTCATACGTCATGCCCATCGGTGGTCTTAGCCTTGAGAAGAAAAAGGAAGATACCATTCTAGAGGCAGACACAGCAGCCTTTGGAGGACAAGTCTGTTGGACACCACTCAACAAGGATGGTCAAGACCTGTCTGAGACCTGCGGACACTTTGGCTGTTGCAAAGGGCGCTCTATTGCTGTGCTATCTCTCTAGCCTTCTGAAGACACAGGAGCTGAAAGTGTCTTTAATTCAGTGGTTCTCAACCTGTGTGTCACGATGCTCTTGGGGGCGGAATGATCCTTTCACGGGGCTTGCCTAAGATTATCTGTACATTACATATTTACATTATGATTCATAACAGTAGCAAAATTATAGTTATGGAGTAGCCACAAAAGCAATTTTATGGGTGTGGAGAAGCTGTATTAAAGGGTCATGGTATTGGAAAGGTTGAGAAAGAACCACGCGAGTTGGAAGTTTGGCCTTGCAAGAGTTGGGCAGAAGAAGATGAAAAGTTTAGGCAACTGAAATAGCCCTAAAACTTGCAGAACAGTGCTCAGTCCGTGGTTCACATACCTTGCAGGTCTGTGCTGGTGGAACTGCCCATCTCTGTCTTACGGCCCAAAGTGCTGTATATATATATATATGGCCTCAGCGTATATAAACGGGTGTCTGCTCTCCCTCTGTGTGTTTTATGGCTGCGACCAGCCTCACTAACGTTCCTCTAGCTGTCATCCCAGCATCCTGTTCACCAGCCTCACACATGCTGCCACACAGTCCAGCTCATCCACTGGGGTGGTGTTGAACCACACCCGCACATTTTTTGATAGGGAGAGACTAAGCCCCCTCCCTCCTTAGATACAGGATGAACCTCTCACAGAAAGAGGAAGAAGAGCTGGTGCCTGAGCTGGATGCAGTCGTGAGAAGCTCAGCTGCTTTCTGTCGGTTCTCCCTCTCATCTCCCTGGCTAAATCCTGGATCTCATTTGCTTTTGTTTAAGAGTGTTGCCAACATTTTAACACAGGTGGAAGCCGGAGACCCACATTGCTGATCTCCCAAACTCTTCTCCTCATCAATTTTTGAGACAGGTTCTCTCTCTGAACGTGGAATTTGCCGGCTTGGCTAGACTGGCTCTAGGGATCTAGCTGCTCTGCCTCTCTAGGGCTGGAGTTTAAGGAATGCGCCATTGCACCTGACTTTTACCTGGGAGCTGGAGATTTAGACTTGTACATCTGTGTGCTTGAACAGCAAGCATTTAACTGACCAAACCTTCTTATCTCTTCGTTTATAGGAAGCCTGCTACCCTATGTAAAGGTTCACATTCCCATCCATGAAGCCTTCTAGCCTCT
>PVIU01024198.1:0-25899 GCA_004026605.1 Ondatra zibethicus
TTGCTGAGGAAGCAGGCTGGGGCTCCATGGGTGGGTGGGTATTTTAGAATGGTGAGGGAAAGACTTAACCCGACATTTTGTCTCAAGCTCTATGCACAGGCCAGATTGGCGCTTAGATTATGTCCTCAGGGGACGGGCACCTCCCAGCGGAGGTCCTGGCTTCAGAGAAGCCTGGAGTGTGACTCTGGTCAGCGGGCTGTGCCTTGTGCTTGGGTGGGTGGAGCCCATTCCAGACCCCACAAAGGAGTGAGTGTAGCAAAGGAAATCCATCTTTAGGCAGGACAAGATCTAGGAACTATCCAGGTGAACAAACGGACACCCCCTCATTTGCTCTCTCCTTACTATGTTGAGAAAATGGTTCTGTGTCAAGGGCAGCACTGAAACAGAACGGAGTGATGTTGAGTTATGCCATATGATCGCTTGGCATTTGCTTGCAGCTTCTTTCCTTGTCACCAGCAACACTGTCAGGGTTCATCTGTACATATCATATTCCTTTGACTTCATAGTTGGCATGCAGTATGACCCTGGAAAACACCACTTGATTTTCCAGAATAAGCTAATGGTGTTTGTACCGGTTAGTGGGGAGCTGAGTGCAGTCACCCATTTAGCAAAGCCCTCTAAACAACTTCATTTATAACATGAAGTAGTGGTAGCATTTGTCCCCCAGGGGCAGCTGAGATGGCGACTGCGCGTTCTCTGCACCCACCCTTCTACCATTGACTGAGGTCTTTATAAATTAGAATAAGGCTCTACACATTGTGTGCAAACATGCACTTCCTGATTAACTCTAGGTTAAGGTTAGAATGTATACATAGAGTCAGATTAGAAGGCTATTCTTGAATTCCAGTTTATTTTCCAAGTCTTCAGTTGAAGGGAGTTTAGATGCCCTGCTCTTATCTTGCATGTATTGTGGAGAGCACCCATATACATTTGTCTTGCTATGCTTTAAGAAGTACAGCCATCTCTACTGTTCATGCCAGGCACCCACGAAGGGCAGTGTGTCCTGTCTGCTGGATCATAGTCTGGTTTGAGTCTCTGCTGAAGTTCCTGGGCCTCTGCTGTTCTGGGGAATTAGACTCCACGCTGCTCTCTGTCTGGCCCAGTGCTATTCTCTCTGAGCGTCACAAGTTGTAGAATTGTATATCAGCATTATTCCTTTCGGTGCCTAGGAACAGTTTCGGTGTGTAGGACAGCTTGTACTTCCTACGTCTTTCCCTAAAGCAGAGTAGGTATAACTCTACCAATGTTTTCTTTCTCCTTCATGCTAATGTGGGTTTGGCTTGGGAAAGGCTGTCTATTGTCAGCTGTCCTTCAGGCTTCTTCTTTTCAGATAGCTCAGCTATAGGATGGAAATCTAGCTAGTTTCTTAAAATCTTCTGTAGTGGTTGTGCATTCAGCTTGGCCCAAGGTACCCTTGCTTAACCAAACTGGTGATAACATCCACTCTCCATGGCCCCTGGGCACTGAGGGTCTGTCAGAGACAGCCTTCAGGATGTAGATGTGGTCTCTGAAGCTGGATGTCTTACCTGTGTTGTGGGAGGTCCCAGAGCACAGTGGTCTGGAGGAGCTGGACGGTTGGTGAGGCAGTGGCTCACATGCTCCCACTGGGCAACACATGCTCCCACTGGGCACACATGCTCCCACTGGGCAACACATGCTCCCACTGGGCACACATGCTCCCACTGGGCAACACATGCTCCCACTGGGCACACATGCTCCCACTGGACTCCCATGCTCCCACCGGGCTCACACGCTCCCACTGGGCACACATGCTCTCACTGGGCACATATGTCCCATCTTCACTACATGTGTAGTGGGGTGGAATGTTCCTCTTGGGGATCCAGAGGAATGCAGGCTCCACAGCACAGAGTCCTGGGTAGCTCTCTCCTGTCGCGCATCTTTCTTCGTGGCTGCTGTGACAGTCACGCTAGTCTCTTTTTTCTTGTAGAGGTAAGAGCTGGAGAGGATAATGGGAAAATTATGTTCATTCTTGTCTTTAGGGTCAAATGGAATTTTCTTTTCTGGAATAATTTAAATCTATAGGAAAAAGTGAAATTAGGGTGTTGTGGGGAGTCATCACGATTGTAATTTGTGTGTGTATGTGTGTGTGGAAGACAGAGGAAGCTCTTGGATGCTATTTCTCCTCAGGTATTGTCCACTCTCACTACCCTGGGACTTGCTGACTTGGGATCTGCCTGTCTGCACCTCCCCAGCACAAGGCTTACAAATGCATTCCTGGCTTCTGAATGTGACTTCCACCGGTTCAATTCAAGTTCTCGTGCTTGTGAGGCAAGCACTGTGTGGGCTGAGCCACTTTCCCAGTCCCAAGTTGTCATTAATATGTTCATTTATTTGTGGAACTTTGTGGCCTCCCCATGTTCATGACTGGAGATTTGCAATGTCCTGGTTAGATCAATAGTGTCTTGCTGAAGGAGGCTGTTTGTTTGTTCCTGGCTGCTCAGCCCCGAAATAACCACACAGAACCCATATTAATTAAATCACTGCTTGGCCCATTAGCTCTAGCTTCTTATTGGCTAACTCTTACATCTTAATTTAACCCATTTCTATTAATCTGTGTATTGCCACGTGGCTGTGGCTTACTGGTAAGGGTCTGACTTGTCTGTTCCCGGTGGTGGCTACATGGCATCTCTTAACTCTGCTTTCTTTCTCCCAGCATTCAGTTTAGTTTTCCCTGCCTACCTCTGTTCTGCTCTGCTATAGGTCCAAAGCAGTTTCTTTATCAATCAATGGTATTCACATCATACAGAGGGGAATCCCACATCAATGTCTAGACTGTGTTAGCCCCAAATCACATATAATAAAGTGGGACTCTTCATGGGACATGATACTTGTTAGCCCCATATCACATATGATAAAGCGGGACTCTTCATGGGCTGTGATCCATGTTAGTCCTGTATTACATATAATAAAGTGGGACTCTTCATGGGAGGAGATCCATGTTAGCCCTGTATCACATATGATAAGTGGGACTCTTCGTGGGAGGAGATACATGTTAGTCCCACATCACATATGATAAAGTGGGATTCTTCTTTGGAGATGATACATGTTAGTCCTGTATCACATATAATAAGTGGGACTCTTTGTGGGAAGTGATCCATCTAAATATATGTAGTTAGGGGATAATAGAGAGGAGGAAGCCCTGCTTCTCCTAGCTTTGAGTCCAGGGTACATTCTAGGATACCTTGTTGGTTACTTATAAGACTCATCTTTAAATACCAGCCATGTGTTTGCTGTCTTAACAGTCTTCTGTGGCTCCTTCTGCCTTCAGTGTAATACATAATCTAAGTCCGATCTCTTCACCCTCCTCTGTTCACAGCCTTTCCCCTGCTCCCTAGAACATGTCCTACCTTTCCTCCACTCTGAACAAGTGTCTATTTCTGCCTATCACAGCCAATCTCTAGCCCGGCTCTGGGCTCTCTTGGTCTGGACCATCTTGGCTTAGTCCTAATCCAAGTTAAATGGTGGCTCCAATGACTCATAGCGCCCTCTCCTCTGCACCTTGACATATATGTCTGTGAGTAGCCCTGGGTGACGAGGGCAGGGATTTCTTTGGTCCTGTTCTCCACTGTCTTCTGTAGGACCCAGTGCTCACCCAATCCGTATAAAGGTGCTGGGATTGGCAATCTGGCAGGGACTCAGGCTGCCACTGGCACCGAAGGACTCGTGATTGGGATCAGGGTTTAATCAAAAGAGAAATGTTAGGCAGAATTCTTTTCTGCAGTCCCAAACTTAACCTGCTCTTCTGTGAGGCCTGCCACTCCTTTCAGGGTGGGGGGGATAACTTCTGTAGAGGTGGGGGGATTGTTTCTTTCAGGGTAGGGGATTTCTGCCCTTTAGAAAGTATAACTCTCCTGTCACTCACTCCAGTGCTCCCTCCCTCTCCCTCCCTCTCCATTTTGATCTCCGAGTGGAAAACTAACCAACCAGTTTTTTTTTCTTTTGGTACACAGGGCATCTCTGCCTGTGTCTCTGGTGATGCTCATCACAGGGCTGTGTGTGGTACCTTCTACTCTTCACTGGATCAGGTGGAAGTGTGAGCTCCCGTGCCCATGCCCACCTTGCTGGCCTGTTCTTTGTGATGAGCCCTAGACAGAGCTGCCCAGATATGGGTAAGGTCTCCATTTAATACTTGTCTTTATAAAAATGCTAAGATGTCTTCCGGGCCAATTATCTTTGGTCACCAAACAGAGCTCATTTGGAATAATGAAACGAACAACAGAAGCGGATGTTGATGATCTGTGCAGCCGCCACAATGACTATCGCAAGGCAGCTCTTCCCGGGCTACACAGAACATCTTTTAAAAAGCCCTGATGTCATGCTACACCTGCATGGCCATCAGTTTCCAGAGGCCGGTCCCCCTCTAACATCTTGATCAGTTCTTAAAATTAATTACCTTTGGCAACAAGTGAAATGATACCTGGGAAGGATTTTTTAAACACTGGCGTTTGCTGTGGTGGAGTTCCCAGATAAGGGGAAATACATCAGCCGGAAGAGTCTGTAATAAACCAGGAGAGAACCGTGATTAAGTGCCTGTGAATGCCGAGTATTGGGAGCCTGATAATGAGGGTGGAAAATGGGAAGACTTGGGAAGGTAATAATGCCTGTGATGATTTGAGATGTGGGGGGAATCAAGGGAGGAAATGAGGCTCCCAAGGCTCCAGGGCTGGTGACAGCGGGTACCAACTGTGTGGTGGTACTGTTGTGTCCTTGCCAGGATGTGCTGGCCATCCTTTCCTCTCACTCCAGTCCTTAGCCTTTGCGTGAACCCAGTAAATGCCAAGCTGAGCTAGAGTGAATTTCTACTGGACCATAAAATCCCAGAGGGGTTGATGTCCATTTTGTTCAGCATTTAGATGAAGCCAAGTACTTAAGAGATGTCCAGTGACTGAATGAACAGTCTCTGTGCAGGTATCTGAAACGTGGAGAAACAAGGAATGGAAAAAGCAAGGCAGAACTGACCTTACCGGGTAATAGGGAGGAACACAGGTGCTAGTCTACAGTGGCTGGCTGGTGACTCTGTGCCTCTTAACACATGTAGCGTTAACTGTGGGCTAAATGCTATGGATTAAACATGTGTTTAAATGTGGCTGATGTCAATTTCACCTAACACTCATGGACAAGCCTATAAGGTATGTATAATCATGGCATTTTACAGAACAAGAAAAAGGCATATGCAGCTAGCAGGAAGCAGTTTGGATGTGAGCTGCCAGGCAGATTATCTGCTCCAGATTTCCCGTGGTCCAGCACTCTTCATCCCTGTGATGGGAGCCTTATGTCAGTGCATTTACCGCAGCCTCTTCTCCATACTAGTTTTCTCAAACTGTGGCTTTCACTCAACCTACCTGCCTAGGGTTGTGAGGGGTATAACGAGTAGGGTCTGTATAAGCCATTTCACTGCTTCCAACAGTACCACCTCCTTCTGCAATTTAAAAGAAACAGAATATCCACACCATGGATGCCAGGGCTCATGCCTGGCATTTCCTGTAGAGTTAAGAATAGGTTAGAGATTACATGGGGCCTAGCTTTCCTCAGACACGGGAGTCCTTTCTCAGGAATCTGGAGGGCTGTTCGCTAAGGTGTGGAGTAGAAAATGGAAGGCGATGGAAGGCGTGAATTGCTCTGCAGGTGCAGTGGGTCTAGGAATGATCTTCCCACTTGCTCAGTGAGGAGGGTGGAGTTTTCCATCTGTTTCTTGATCAGAGAAACCAAGGCTTAGAGAGCCCAAGAAACAAGGTCAAAACACAGCCAAGGCCACATCAATAGTGAGTGACAGAGCTGTCATGTCCAAGTCTACGTTAGCAGAGTCCGTGCTCTTCCCTTCATCTCTCTGTGGCTTTCCAGGGAAATCTGATGTCAGCAGAACATGCTGTCTTTCGTTAGGATTCAACATCTGAAATATTTGAACTTTGTGGTACCTTACAAGTTACAGAGGACACCAAATAAACCAAGTGGAGACCAGAGTTGGTAACTAGTTTATTTTCCCATTGACCATATCCAGGAACTTAGGGTGTTCCCCTCCCCCGCACCTTTTTCTAAGGACAAATTGTGATTAAAGCTGGAGACCAGCACCTACTCCCTCAGTGGGAAGGTGAGGAGGGAGAGGTTTCCAGGTCAAGGTTTTGGTTTTGCATTCTAGGGGCTCACAGGTTTGTAATGGTCACAGTAAAGGGATGTGGCCCGTCTTCATCATCCGTCAGCTGAGGATACATGTTTAGCTCAGAGAACTACTCGTGTGTCTCACCCCCTCCCATTCTCATTGCACTGCCTTGCATCTGACAATCAGTCTATACACCCATCATTCACGATAGAGCCAGAAACCTCTAAAGCTTGCTGTGGTCCACAGTGATAACTGCAATACAATTGGGGGCCTTTGTCCTGGGGGGCCCACAGGTTTAGGAGTACAAATCATAAAAGCAAAAAAAATCTCCAAACAACCCAGCAAGCCTGGAAACCAAGAGTGTGTTTTCAGATGGAAAACACTCCAAAGGATAGAAATTATAGTATAATCAATGAACGGATCAGAGAGATGAACTATGCCTGCAAAGGCCTCTGGGTGGTGTAAAGCTTAGCCTGTCACAGGAGATCCTGCTCTGAGGTGGTCCCTGTGGCTGGGACCCAACAAGGTGGGGAGGGGCTACGTGTAGCCCTGTAGACCCTGTGGCTTTGCAGGATTTGGATTTTGTCCTGCTCATGGGGACTTACTTTGGAGGCAAGGTGATGGGACCTGATGATGGTTTCAAAATTTTCTCACATTCCCATGACCTCTGACCTGGAAGGGACACAATGGTTTGTGCTTTTCCACAGAGTAATGAGATTTCTGGCTTAGGTGTGTGTTGGAGGAGATTGAGATCTTTTTCATGAAGCTTTGGAAGTTGTCTCTGAGATCCAGCATATATCACTGGTATTTTGGTGGTGGTGGTGAGACTCAAGAATATTGTGCTTCCTTCCAGGGCCAGGACCCCTTACAGAAGAGGAGGAAGAATGATGTAAGAGCCCTGGGATAGGAAGGGGAGCTGTGAAAAGCTTTTCATGTCTTGCCCATTGCCCTTTGTGTCTTTGTATCATGGTCCTTGCATTCACGAATGAATAGCAGCTCTGGTTACTGGCACATGACTTGTGTGAGGTTGAGCCAGTCGCCATTCCATAGGGCACATGAAGCCTCATCCCTAGCTGAACAACTATTGGTCGTTAATGGTTGCTGGGTAAAGATGGAATCATATTCCACAATTATGTAGTGTGTGGTAAGTTGTCCTTGCTCAAGTGAATCAAGAAGCCATGCTCATGCCAGGGAATTCTACTTCAATGCAATGGGCCACAAACAGACAGAAGTAAACATTAAAGTGGGAGAGAGAGTTGTTGAGACGAGGATGGGAAAGGAGCTAAGCTAGGGGAATGGAAGGAATAAGATCAGAGAGCACATCATCTATTTATTTGTCTGTCCATTTATCTGTCCATCCATCCATCCATCCATCCATCCATCCATCTATCCATCCACCCATCCACCCATCCATCCATCCATCCATCCATCCATCCATCCATCCATCCATCCATCCACCCACCCACCCATCCATCCATCCACCCATCCATCCATCTGTCCATCCATCCATCCACCTACCCACCCATCTATCTATCTATCCACCCACCCATCTATTCATCTATCCATCTACCCACCAACCCATCCACCCATCCATCCATCCACCCATCCATCCATCCACCCATCCATCCATCCACCCATCCATCCACCCATCCATCCATCCATCCATCCATCCATCCATCCATCCATCCATCCATCCACCCACCCATCCACCAATCCATCTATCCATCTATCTATCCACCCACCCACCCATCTATTCATCTACCCATCCACCCACCAACCAATCCACCCACCCATCTATCCATTCATCCATCCAACCATCCACCCACCCACCCATCTGTCTGTCCATCCACCTATCAACCCACCCATCCATTGTCCATCCATGCATCCATTCTTCCTTCCTTCTTTCTATCTACTCATCCATTCATCATCTACCCATCCTTTCATCCATCCATCCATCTCCCTACCATCCATCCATCCATCCACCCACCCATCCATCCCTATCTATCTAGGAATGAGGGTGTTAAGAATACTTAAAATTAGAACCAAAAACATTGTTTAATATTTCTTTGATTATATATTTCCATAGGTGATGTGGAATTCCCCTCTGTATGCTGTTAATATGTTTTATATTAATTGGTTAATAAATTGGTTAATAAAAAAATCTGCTTTTGGTCAGGTGAAAAATCCAAACAGAGATGTACAGAGAGAGTAGGCAGGGTCAGGGAGATGACACTTAGCTGCTGGAGGAGACAGACACTGGAGAACCTTACTGGTAAACCACAAGTCTCGTGGTAATACACAAAATAATAAAAATAGGTTAATTTAAGATATAAGAGCTAGCTAAAAATATGCTTAATCTATTGGCCAAACAGTATTGCAATTAATATAGTTCCTGTGTAATTATTTGGGTCTGGGTGGCCGGGAAATGAACGAGCAGTCTCCACCCTCACATAGGGACCTTGAGTAAGGATATAGGTCCAGGAAAAATTTAGGTACCTATTTGTGCTACCACTGCGGAAGAGCACCTGAACACCAGACACACGCTGCTAAGAGTCCCAGGGTCCTGAGTCCCAAGGCAGTGTAATCTTTTCATGACAACCTGCCCTCTTGGTTAATCCCCTCAGCTGCTCTTTCTCTATCCTTTGTCTCTTCCCAAGTTTCTTTCCACTTGTGAAGTCTAGCTTAAAGTTTTTAAAAAGGCAGTATTGTGACTTTCCTGAGAGGAAAAAAAGATCAATTGCTCTAAAATTGCTCATTCTCCATAGACAGCAGCTGGGTAAAAGTGACAGCTATGGAGTTGAAGATCTTATGTCTGTTTCTCCAGGTCATAAAATTATATCCTGCTTCACTATGTATTTCACTGGTATAATTAAGCTGTTATTCTCTCCAAATTTATTTCTACCATCTTTTAGCATCATTTCAGGATGCTGTTAATGTCTCACAGCAGCTGAGGGTATGACCTCAGTTCAAGACCCAGCGCTGCCACTTACTAGCTTTTTGGCTTTAGGCAAATTCCTTTCTTCTACAAGTGTCAGGGCCTTCAATAAAAATTTGATATAATAACAGATGTTAATGGAAGTGAACACTCACACTTGGGCTGATGGTGTGTTTGAATTGCTCAGTCTTCTTAGCAATCTTATGTAGCCATTACTTATTTCTTCCAACCTACAGATGTGAATACGAAGGCACAGTTCACATCTGCCCAAGGATACTTACCCAAAAAGCAGAAGAGCTGGCACCTGGAGCCACATCTGTGCCCTCAGCTGCTCACTAAGCCTGTTTCTGAGGTTGGAGTGAGGCTGAAGTACACATTGTATGTTGTCTGAAGTTTCTGTCCTACCTGGTCCTGCAGCTGTTAAGTCCCAAAGAATCACACAGAGGTCTACATTAATTATAAACTGATTGGCCCATTAGCCCAGGCTTCTTATTAACTCTTATAACTTATATTAGCCCATAATTCTTGTCTATGTTAGCCATGTGGCTTGGTACCTTTTTTTGGCAAGGCAGTCACATCTTGCTTGCTCTGTGTCTGGCTTCCTCTGTGGTTGGTTGACGACTGCAGACTGACTCTTCCCAGAATTCTCCTGTTCTCATTGCCCTGCCTCTACTTCCTGCCTGGTCGCCCCACCTATATTTCCTGCCTGGCTACTGGCCAGTCAGCATTTATTTAAAATACAAGTGACAGGGTACAGACCATTGTCCCACAGCAATTGTGTGCCCAGCACAGCAGAGTGCCCCCTTCATCAGTCTGCCAGGAATTCTCAAGAGTTGCCCCCTGGAAACTTTCAAGTACAAGGGTAGAAGCTTTGAGTTCAAATGCCTATGGTGACAGTACTTCAACAACCAGTGCTGCAGGCAGCCTGCTTATTAAATGTGCTAGACATTGATAAGTCAAACTGCTGGGGAAGTTGTGTCTGCTGATCCCAGCCAGTCACCTTCATTGTCAAGGATATGGGATTGCTTCTACTGAGCTCTGATGCTCTTGCTAAAGTCTTGGTTTTCACCCCAGCCCCAGCATTAGTATATACTTTCAGGTTATTGGGCTTTTATATAGTTTCATATCAGGGAATGACACTGCTTTTACAATTTTTTTTTTTTTGTTTTTTGAGACAGGGTTTCTCGGTAGCTTTGGAGCCTGTCCTGGAACTTTGTTCTGTAGACCAGGCTGGCCTCGAACTCACAGAGATCTGCCTGCCTCTGCCTCCCGAGTGCTGGGATTAAAGGCGTGCACCACCACCGCCTGGCATGACACTGCTTTTATGAGCTCCTAGGTGTGACCGTCCTGTTGGGAGGCTGCCTTTGTCAGGGTGCCTGGCCTTGGGTTTTCTGTGGTGAGCCTGTCACATTCTGGGCTCCTTGAGTGAGCAGAAACCATGACATCCTCTCAGCTGGATTGTGACAGGATGGTGGCAATTTCACCAGGACAACAGATTGTAGAGTGAGAGAGTCAGGCAATGCCTAGCCGTGGACTTTTCTGTTACTCTTTCACTTAAACAGATGGGCCAGATTGGTGAGCAGGGGCTTGGCTATTGTGAGAAATCTATCGTAATCAGAGGCCTCTGGGTTCTTAGAGAGGAAACAGGGCTGCATACATGATTCCCAGCATGGCACTGGATGCTTGCTTCCCTTTCTAATTACCGACAAAGACATGTCCTCTCCCGATATGGCTTTCAATATTTGACTACAAGGATGAGATTTGCCAGGCTCCTCTCTTACCCTTGTTCTCTGAAGTTTAGATTTTGTTCATATGCTTGGACGTGTCTGTCTAGATCTTCATGGGGCCTGCTGGGTATCAGGGTTGCCAAGGCTTGTTCATTGCAGGACAGGTGGATCTGGAGACCATGGCTGTGCCTAGTCCTGGGACCCAGGCTATTCCCAGAGGATCCATACTGCCCGGAGGAAGATACAGGAAGAACAGTCACTCACCTTGCCTCTTTCTACTAACCCTTCTCCCCAGGAGGCCCACCTCAAGCTCCCCCCACTCAGTGACTTAGTAGCTGGCAGTTCAGCTGATTTATGAGGCTAAGATAAGCTCATTATGTGAGTTGTCAGTAATTATATAAATTGATGAGGAGATTTCACTGCTCCTTGCCTGGGATGCTTGCAAAATCATTTCAGGTCGACTTTACTTTCTTGACCTAAACAGTGATGAATTTAGACATTAGCCTTTTCCAGTTCAGGATGACTTTTAATCTCCACATCTATTGCTTCATGGAAACTTGTCTTGGGTAGTATTTCCAAAGAAAATTCTAGCCCCGTGGGTGACCAGCACTTCCCGTATCTTTGAAACAATTGCATTGTCTTTATTTCTTAATTATTAAACATTTAAACCATCTTCTGAAGGTGCCTAGCCCTTGACTTGCAGTCAAACTCAAAGTGAATGTTTGGGTGTTCATGGAGGTTCCTGAGGACCCAGAAGCATGCTGAAGTTGTATGACTCTATGTTGGAGTTACCTTTGCCTGTCTTATCCGAACAACTGACAGAAACAACCAGAAAAGGGAAGGATTGGCTCAGGCATTGGCTCGTGATTTCAGAGGATCTGGCTCATGACTGCTTGGCCACATGGGCTTAGACAGAACCCCATCATAGCAGGAGTATTGGAAGAGAACATTCTTCACTGTGGATGGGGAAAGCCAGGAGAGGAGCTCCAACCCCAAAAGGAGGCTGGCGAGATGACTGTTAGTTCAACACTTCCCTTGCAGACCTGAGGATCTGAGTTCGGATTCAGAACCATAGAAAAACTGGCATTGTGCACGCCTGTAGTCCCGGCAGTGGTGAGGTGGGCAGTAGAGATGGTGCATCCCTGGAAATTTGCTGGCCTCCTGGCCTAGTCTTGTTGGTGAAGGTCTGGGCCCATGTGAGATGCTGTATCAAGCAAACCAGAAAGCACCCGAGGTTGATTGACCTCCATATGTGTGTCATGAGCATGTGCAGCTGTATCCACATGTGTGCCCAACAAGAACATAGACACTCATACGTGTGCACATGCAAACACACACACACACACACACACACACACACACACACACGGTTCTCTCCAAATAACCTATTTACTTCGGTTAGGCCTTCTTTCCTAAGATTTCTAGAACTGTCCAAAACTCTGCCACCAGGTGGGCAGCAAGTGTTTACTACATGAGCTTCCACGGAGTGAAACCCAGTCAGCACCCTTCACAAATGAGCGGGTCTAGCTTCGGTGGCTAAGCGGACTGTTAGTTAAAGGACACCAAAGGTAACAAATGCAGGGACTTTAAGCTGTCTTGTAGGTATTCTTTTTCTCATGTGGATGTAAAAAAATAATTTGACCCTCTTGTTAACATTAGTAAACTAGAAAATCCTTCTAATAATTCATACATGTGAATTTCCAGTTCATCTGAGAAAACCCTCGGACACAGAGACAGATGGCCATCACTGAGGAATAGCTGCCCTTCTGCCATCTACCTTTCCTGTGTGCCTACTCTACCTTGCCTTTTAAACTTACCACACTTCATGTGGCATTTGACTGTGGCATTCCAGTATCAAGCTAGTGAGTGTGGCATGCCCAGTGACTCCAAAGCCCACCAATGCAGTCACACCAACGCAGTCACACCCATTCTGGTCTCAGGGAACCCCTCATCTGGATTGATGCATACACCTCCTGACAACTCTATATGTGTCTCCAGTCTGTGCTCAGCATAGAAGTCGGATTGGTGTCTGTATACGATGTGGAGTCCTGTTACTCCTTTGCGTCCTGTTACTCCTTTGCGTAAATGTGGCTGGGCTCCCCATCTGTGTTGGAGGCAAAGCGAGACTGCTCACACCGCCTATAAGCGGGTGTAATGGTGACCCCTGTCACCTCTCTGGCTGACCTCCTTCACTTCTCCAGCTTCAGCGCCCCTTGCTTAGACTTCAGAGTCTTTCCCTGTTCTGCCTGGAATGTTCTCCTTTGGGTACCTGTTTGTATGCCCTCTCCTTCAGCTGTTGCCTCCCATCTCCCCATCTTGCTTATCACTGGGCCCTACCCTGCTCCATTTCCTCTGTTTCTTATCTCAACAGAAAGCTGTACACTTTCAGATTTCTATAGCATTTTTCCCCTTCTAGCACACGGGGCACATTCTTTTTAAAATCATCACGCTTGTCTCCTCCACGTCAGAGTGTGAATTTTGGCAATGCCAACGGCCTCCATTGCATTCACCATCTCATCCCAGCACACTAAGCGATGCCTGGCCCACAGCAGGCATTCAGAATGTCTGGCAGTGGATGCTATTGAAATGGTCAAGTGCTTTCTGATTGGAGACTAACACTTACTATGAGGAGAATCCGGAGATGTCCCTCTGTCTCTGTGTGCTGCCCAGCAGAGGACCCAAGATGGGGGGGGGGCAGAGTCCCAATAGTTTCCCTCCTTCTTCTTTCCCACGTGGCCTCCTTGCTCCACTTCCTCTTTCTCTGTGAAGCGCAGGTGGCAGCCTGTGTGGCAAACAGAGCCAAGTGGGACAGGGAAGAGGGAGCAGGAGGGTGGGGCTCCACTTCTGGACTCACCGTGTCTCTCATGCTGCACACTGTTGGTGTGATGAAACACCGTGACCGAAAGCAGCATAGAGAAGGAGAAATTTATTTGGCTGTGGTTCCAGAGGGTTCCATCAAGGCCCTGCCGGCATGATGTATGTCCTCTAACAAAGCTCCTTCTCCTCAAAGTTCCACAACCCTCTCCTCCAAACAGCACCATCAATGGGCGGGGGCAAAAGTTCAATACGTGATTCTGAAGCATTTCCCATTCAAACTGCCATCCCACGTGACCTCAGTTAGGCCCAGTCCTGGATATCCATGAGGTGAGCCTGCCATTCCGGACACAGCCCTGTAATGCTCTTGGTCAGTGTTTTAACCAGGTCTGGATCCACGTGGGCTGGATTTCAAAAGGGCCCCAGGACAGTCATCTGTGCCTCTGTGTGGTTTACAGCTCCTTCCCGAATCTGAATCAATGGTCTTGAAAATGTGTTCTGTTTTCACTTCTCAGGGTTCTGGTAGAAATTCCTTTTGGCAGGCTGGATATTTACCTCCACTCAACAAAATAATAACACGGTTTGAAGTTTTCATATTGCAGCCTTTGCCGTGGCTGGAGGAGATGGACTGGCTGAGGGGCAATCCCGGCAGCTGCTTTGGGGGGCAGCATCCACACTGAGCTCTTTGCCGTGGCACAGTGCCCACCTCCGTCTCTACTTCCTAATGGAGAAGTTACTGCAGTCAACTATGAAATAATGTAGGCCAAGCAGTGCCTCGGCCGAGTGGCATAGTACACACCTCATTCCCACTCCAGATGGCTGTCAATAAAACGCGACATTTTAAAATGCTGACCCAAGTCAGGCCTACAAAATGCCTTTCTCCCGCGGTTCACATTCATTTGGGGGAGATGTAAGTCTGTTTTGTTTTAATGCATCTCAGCATATTAATCTCACCTGAGCTAGAGTAGCTACGATGGTTGTATACTTTTACAAAAGATTTCCTGAGGGGACTTACCTGCTTCTCCTGAAACACACGGAAACCTCTGGCTCAGGAAATATAAATAAATGGGCCGGTTTCCTCCAGCACATGCGGCTTTGAGCTTCCCTGGCTTTTTGGTGCTGGCCGCAAGGAGAAGAAATCTTGATGAATAGTTGGGGTTTCTCATGGCTTCTTTGGAAGCAGACAGAAATGTCTTTGAGATAACGCTGATAAACATGCGCTTTCCATCCCTCAGCAACATACTTGGCCCCTCCCTGGCAGACTTCCTGGCACTCATGTGTTTGGTTGTTGGCCCATGAGTTCTGAGAGTCATCTAGCCTCCATGGGCAGGGTATGGGTGTGGGTGTGGGTGTGTGTCATTTTTAATGATGAAACCAAGGTCTCAAATCTTTTTGTTGTTGCTGCTGCTAATACTTAGAGGTAATGTTTTAGCAGTGCTGATGGTCTCACAAGTATATCCTTCTCCCTGAGCTCATCAAGTTAAATTTCTTAAATATCTATCATTTTTGTCTGTCCTTCCTACCTCATTGTGATTAAAAGAACAAAGAGGAAAAAATAGCCCAGTGGTTGGAGTTGGTTCCCCATAGTCCAGGCTGGGTGAGGGTAGCATGAACTGGGTACTGGGTTCATGCTTGCAAGAGCCTGCTGCCTGTCACAGCTGGTCCTCAGTGTGAGTAATTGTTCATGGTTACATTTCAGTTTTTCCTTGATATCTCCACTCTGGACATATTTCATCAAATCTTTTCTTGTATTACTTTCAGTGTCTCATATCAGCTACTGTGATTCAGGGGAAAAAGAGGCTTAACAAAAGCGTAAATGCAAAGTGGGTCTGTCTCGGAAGGCACACATTGTCTCTTTACCTTCCATTTGCTGTACTTTAGGGTGGTGTCATTTGCATGCAGATGGTCCTTCCCCATCTCATGCATTGCCTCTCCCATTCTCCCTAGCTGCTCGCATTGAGAGGCTTTTGGAAAATCCCAGTGGTTTGATGCATTCCATATCTACGTGGCTGGTCTCTCTACGCCATCTGTGCACTGCAGGTCGGTGCTGTGCACTGCAGGTCGGTGCTGGCTGGCCCATGAAGTAGTTCCAATGTTACTTGTTCATTTGCAGGAGTAAACAAGTGCTATAGGATTAGATTTTTATTGATTACCTAACTAGGGGAGAACTCATGGAAATATTATCCATAAACCCCTGTTAATATGCCATACTTTCAAATTAGAAAATCAATTGAATTTGTTGAGTATTTGTTTACTGTGGGCTCATTCTTCACCCAAAGATTTGTTTCTGTCTTCCTGAGAGAAGAATGTGCTCTGCATACCCGATCAGATGCAGCTTGAAGGGCCGGAGGAAGGGAGATAAATTAAGCAAATACTTCAGATTTGTTACTGTATATTTGTGAGCCATATAAGTTAATGATCCAAGGCCAGATACATTGCTTAATGCCAGACACAATCACATTACATTCTGCTATTCCTGGGGGACCAGGGGATGGATAGCATTCAGGTTTCTCTGGCTTATCTCCTGGGGTGACGGGAACCTCAAGCAGCTTTATCTTGGACCGAACACTTCATTTCCAGGCACCAATTATTTCCAAAGTGTGGTGACTGCCATGGTGCCGTCTCGTTGTAACCCATCAGCTAATGAGGCTGTCTTGCTAAGGTTTGCACAGGTCCAGAACCGGCATCAGGCCGGCAGGTGCTCAGGCAGACTGGCTGGTTGGCTGGCCAGCCTCACTGAAAGTCTTTGAAGCCTGCAGCATGTGTATGGGCATTGGTATTTTAGGCTGCCACCTGTATAATATGAGCCGGTGGTGAGACCGGGTCCTAGCAGTCTCTCTGGGCTGCGTAAGAGCGATCCGACAATTGATACTCCAATAGGTTCACCTCTTTGCTTTTAGGATCTCATGGTCCTCTTTTGTCTGAAAAAAATCACCATTCCATATTCATTTGTTAGGTAAACATTGAGCATCTGCTGGATCCTGGGAGTGGGCTAGCCTCTGTGCACAGGGGAGTGTGGAGAGCCAAGAAGTCTCCTGGAGCAAGGGTGCTCAGAGATGAAGAAGGGCAGGTAAAAAGGGGTCATGGTGACCAAATGGGCCTCACAGAGTCCGGGGTGGTGAGCATTAGTGTTGTTCCCACTGATTGGGGAAAAAAATGGACTTTCAGAGAGACTAGATGTTGCAACCACAGTAAGGGGCTAGTGGTGACCTTAGGGAATTTCTCTCCAGACACATACACTCAGCTACTGCATCTTAACAGTGGACAGAGGCAGCGGGGACCCACAGTCTGCCCCAATGTTGGCATGCTCACGGGAGACATGACTGGAGGGACAGAGAACAAAGCTCATCTCCTTCAGCTCTGGCTCCGTGACAGGAGTGGAGCTCCGAATGGACAGAAACGCCATCATTGTCCTTAGGGAGTGAACTGTGCTGTTGCAAAGCAAGGCTGGATGTAGTTCTTGGCAGCACATGACCATAGCTGTGGGTGCAGCCTGAACAGAGATCCCCAGGCAAGCACGGCACGCAGTCCGTAGCCGCTCCATGTAGAGGGCGCAGCACGCAGTCCATAGCTGCTCCATGTAGAGGGTGCAGCACGCAGTCCATAGCCGCTCCATGTAGAGGGCGCGGCACGCAGTCCATAGCTGCTCCATGTAGAGGGCGCGGCACGCAGTCCATAGTTGTGCCTGTTGATATTCATTTCATGTCTAGGACATGACAAGCAGTCCATAACTGTTCGCATTGACACATATACCATGTTGAAGGCATGACAAGCAGATCATAAACACTCCTGTTAACACCCCCACCCCATGTCAAGGATGATCCTTAAACTGGTGGGAGGGACGGACATGGCTCCTTCAACTCTTGTAGCAATCCTCTCTGGATGTAACACCTCTGCTGATCTATAGACTCTCAGGCATTTCCCACCTCAGTACTGGCTTCCACGGACTCCTTGGAAAAGCCGTGGCTCCTTATCTCAGAACTGTCACAGAGCAGGTCTTGGAACTTTGGGGTCCCCAAATCTGGGAAGCTCAGTTCTGATCACTCTTTTGTTCACTTACCTGGGTGACTTGGGACCAATTTGCTTAACATTCCAGGGCTGTTTTCTTTCTTCATGCGATGTTGGTGAATTGAATGCTTTGCAAGGAAGGGTTTGGATGCTGCAGCACTGTCCAGCCTGGTAGCAGAGGGGGACAGAGCTCCTGAGGAGTTCTTTGGGAGGTGGGCAATGAATCGGTCTAGCTAATTAAGGCCAAACTAGACAGTTCATACACAGGACTCAAAAGTATGGCAGTGTGGCAAATATTTTTCTACTTACCGTATTTTCTCACGCCTCTGAGAGGAAGAGACCGAGCTGCTCCGTGCAGGGCTACTGTGAGAATCGAATGACCACACGCAAGAGGAGCCCCCTGTCCCAGAGCAGACGCCCAGAGCTTGGCTGCATTCCCATCCCTCACACCCAACCTGCTCTGCCCTGCAAATACCGCTGTCCTGACCTTTTCCCCATTATCATACATTTAGACTTACTAAAAATATTTTTTTAATAAAATCAGTTCTCTATCTCTGTCTAATTTAAGCAGTCACATATATGAGCTCACAGGTGCAGTGCACATTATCATACACTATTTAAATGAAGCAGGTACTTCCTCAAATCCTTAGTAGCATGTGTGTCGTCTGTTGGGAAACACCCCGATAACCAGATCCCGGGGAGAGACTTCTACGTTCACAGATGTGTTTTCTTTGCTGCTTCTCGTGAAGAAGTGTTCCAGGCAGTTGGGTTGAGCAGGGCTGTAGAGAGCGTGTGTTCCAGCTGTGGCAAGTCAAACAGAGCAGGCTGAATCACGACGAGAAATCCCAAATCCACTATGGCATCTGCATCCTAAATTTTGAAAGCTTTGTCTCAAATCATAGCCGGAGAGAGGCGGTGGTCATGAACTCCCGCGCCTAGCTATGGAGTTATTGGTAACTGATGGCTTTCTGGGAGAGAGAGAGGCAGGGCTTTCAAGGGTGTGGCTCCTAGCAGGTTGGCCATGCTTCAGTGGAAGACCACACATCTAAGACTATATGGGCAGCACAAACTATACTTGATGGTTAAAAAAGAAAGAGAGTATAAAGTTGGGTGAGTAGGGAAGAAAGGGGGTGAATGCAGTCAAAATACATTGTAGAAAATTCTCAAAAGACTAATGAAAAAATGAGAAAAATAAAAAGTGTTGTCTCCTCCCTCTAGATAACAGAGTCCCAAAGTCTCAGCTGACATAGCCCTTGACAAAGCTGCCAAGATTAAGGATTCTGATGGCTGCATGCTTACATCAGGGACACACAAAGAGCTTTGATTGGATGCCACTAACTTAGTTGGGATCCTTCAGTGAGGAAACTTAGTGAGTGACCTTGGTCATGTATTCTGTGTTCCTTTCTGAAGGAACATGCTTACACTCAAGTCCCACCCAGGACTATAGCACTCCCAGGACCTGACTTAGATCTCTTTCTGAACGCATTGCAGGGACATCATTTCTGCGCCATCGACTGTTTCCCCTCCCCCATCACCGTGCCGTGACCTGTGCTCAGAACAGCGGCCACCTGAGGCTTGGCAGGTAGATGAGCGATTGCTTTGGTGATTAAGCCTAGTTATTTGGGAGTGAGTCCCAGGTCTAAGTGCCAGGTTGGTGGTGCTGATGTGAGGAAGAGGGGCTCGGATGTCCTCCTTGCTGATGAAGGCCAGAAAAACCACATCCTGCTTGTCAGGCCTGCAGTTTCCCTTTCTTCGTAAGAGAAATGTGCTTTTAATTCTGCAGATCAGATGAGATGTTGGTGTTCATGTGGCTGATACATCATTTTAAAGGAAATTACTTTGGCAGGCTTGACATTTGTATGGATAGCTGATGACAGAGCGGAAGGGATCCAGATCACGTCAGAAATATTTCACCACCACAGAACACAGTGGCCTGCAGAAAACAAAATTCGATAGCGCAGTAAAGCTGTCTGCTCACCCTTCTGAGCTGCAGGAACATAGTGTCCGAGGACCATGCCATTGCACTGGTGTAAGCGAATGAAGAGAGGACTCCAGGAAGGGCGCGAGGAGGACTGGGTTCAGCCCGAGTTCCACACATTCACTACCGCTCACCATTGCACCGAGGCCATTTCATCTTGCTTGGCTTCGGTGTTGTTGGGCTGTTGATTCTGCTTAAGTGTCGATGAAAGTTTTTCCGTCTAGCTAGAAAGCATGTACACACACAAAGAGCGTTTTTCACACAGGAAAAGGCTTGGTGGATCACTGGAAGGCCATCCATGGGGCTCAGGACTCACAGGCCCAATGACCTTTACAGTCTCTCCTTGCTTTGAGATCATTCCAAGGTCACACATGATTTACATCACCCCCTGTAGTGGGAGGGACGAGGACAGCTGGCGTCGGAACTGTGGTGCCCATTTCCTGGTTAAGTTCAGTGAACATCTGTTGACCACCCCTGCGTGTCGGTCACCTCTGACTGGAAGTGCGAAAGTGGATGGTGCACACATCCAGCTGTGGAGGGTCTTCCCCAGGTGGCTGTTCATCCGCATCAACATTGGAGAAGATGCAGAGGTGGCACAGCAGCATCAGAGAATGAATTGAGATTTGAAGTTTGATTCTAACTTTGCCTTGCTATGATTCAGTCCTTTAGGACCTTAGACAATTCACCGAACCTTAACTACTGTAAATGTATTTTAAAAAGTTACTGATTCTAGAACTTAATGCTCTAGCAGATTATGGGTACTGGGTTTGCTTATCTATGAATAAAAAGAATTATCCCTGTGAGGCAGTGTAGTGTCTACAGAGGATAAAGGCAAAACCCTTATTCCTAAGAGTGGCCCATACTTTGAGTGGGGGCAAGGTCTTTGCCAATTAAAAGCAAATAAAGCCGTAAGCATGAATGACCACATGAGTGTTCAGGGAAGAAAAGCCTTTCTCAGGGTTCATCTCGTGGAGGGAATCTGCCCAAATCTAGGGTCTCCACCTTGACAGATGTAGTCTAAGTCATTACGTCATCACCCAAGTCATCCGTATTAGCTGTAGAAAGGCAGGAAGTGCGGGTTTTAAGGCAGTTCTGAGACACATGCCCTCTATAATTTAAGCACCCAGAGATAGCTATTTTTGATCATTTGATGTGCCACTGCGAGGCTTGGTTTTTGGATGCATGCACTCACGTAGGAACGTCTCCCATTTCCTCAGCATTTGTCTAGAATGTATAATGCTCCTGCCCTTGGCTTAGGTGTGCCAGTCTGTGAAAGTCCAGGAAGCAGGTGTGACTCAAATACATTATCCTCAAGGCTGGGACACAGGCATTATATGGATATTATCATAATCTGTAATTGTAACTGTGTCATGTGACGCTCACACATGCAGTTGGAACCATGCTCTCTGTCATTGTGCTGTGTCATCGTCTGTATTGTGTATGAACTTTCTCCGCCTCCCCGACTGTGTTTATCAGCTCTGAGTTGTAGAACTCCTTGACACACAGTGAGTTTTTGTGCCTGTAGCTAGCTGGGGCTGATTCATCAGGCCGGTCCTGACCTATCTTGGCACCCATTGGCTCTCATTTGGTCTAAGATGCCAATAGCCTTCTTGAGTGAGTTCTCACGGTGATGGCTAAGGCACAGACATAGAAATTGAGCTACCCAGATGCTTTCTCAAGCCTTGTGGTATGGTATGTCTGCTAACAAGTCACATGGCTGTGCCTAGGTGGGAGGTGACCATACCTCTACAGTGTGGCATGGTCAAAGAAGTACGTGTAGGGAAGGGGTGAAGAATGCAGTCTGTCAGCCGCAGTATTGTCTCTAGTCTGTGCTTGTAGACTTGAGACAAGGTATGTGTTGGCAAAGGTGTAGAGTGGTACCTGGTATTGTCCTGGGTCTTCCCAACTGCCGGAAACAGACTAGAGGGTGCAGGGCATTGTGTGCAAGGGGAAGGGGGCCAGGCTTGGTTTTAGTATAAGTGATGATGTGGGGCCCCAAATGCAAACCTAATATAGTATTTGGGGTGTATTTAGGTCAAAGGTGCTGGAGAGAGGAAAGTAAGTCCCTGCTAGAGTATCCCCCTGTGAGGCTGGCTGTGGGGGGGACGGAAGGGAAGGGGTGACTCAGACTGTCAGATCTATTAGTGTGACTTTCATGAATTGGATAAAATTGGATGCTGGACACTCTGCCAAATGCTTTATACTATGGCATCCTCAGAAGAATCTCATTTCCCCTTTTCACAGAGCAGGAAGCAGAGGCGTGGCCTGTCGGAGGGCACACAGCAGGGCTGAGCTGTCAGTGCCCACAGTCTGTCTCCTGAGACTGTGCTTCCCCAGGACTCCAGGAGTCACCCCCTTAACAGAAGGTATCATTGAGGGAATTTTCTGAGTTTCGATTACAACTGATTGGAGAGAAAAGGGAAAGAGGGGATGGCAGACATGGCTGAGCCCACTAGTTACAGGAGCGGTAGGTACGGTCTCAGGGGTGGGAGCATCCCAAGCATCGTATTGTGGGGACAGGTTCAAGCAGCCATGCTTGAGATGAGCAGGGTGCATGTTGGACACTTAGGTGTCTACGGACTGACTGAAAAGAAAGGCTGAGGTAGAATTTACCATACTAAAGAAGATAAAGATGGAGGAGTGGGAAAAACCAATAGAAAGACAGTCAAGGAGAGTTCGTCTAACCCAGACATCAGCCGAGACTTCAGAGGGCTGCTTTCTTGGAGCTGTGGAAGGATAGGCTGTAGAAACAACTGGAAAACAGGAGATGGGACCTGGTCTAGAGCCCATCTTCAGGGAGCCCCAGGTGGGTAGTCAAGGCCAGGAGGCCTATGGGTAGGCAGATCCTCTGCATCCTCCATGCTTGGTGAGTAGGAGGGGAGACTGGGCATCGCTGAGTTCAGAGAAGGGCTAATTCAAGGTGCAGGTCTTGTGAGACTGACAGGAAGTGGTGGGTACAGAGCTAGCAACGCAGGAAGGAACTAAACATGCATGGGCAGTGGTGGGGGTGGAGCAGGGAAGCTGTGCAGAGGACCACAGGTGACTGGGAGGCTGGGACAGCAGAAAGGTCAGAGCCCTTCAGACCCAGGAGGGGAGCCACAGGGCCTTTAGGGACTAAACCTACCCCTGTCCTGTTAAAGGGAACAAGATAGACTGTTCCCTTTAATGAGGCTGCCATTGTGGCCAATGCCTTCTGATTCTTCAGCCCCATCCAGCTTCATCGTCCTGAATAACCTTAGCTCTACTCATCTGACCCACAGGATTTGTCTTGTATCCCGCACCTGCCAGATCCTTCCCGCTACCTGGCTTGCGTTCAGACCATTAAAATCTGGCTTCTCTCCTGTACTCCTCCTCTGGAAGGTGCCATGGTCTCTACCCTGACACCATGACCTGCGCTCTGTAGGGGCTCAGTACAGGGTCTGAGCACCATTGTTTGCTGAGGGGAAGCCCTGCTGCTGTAGAAATTTCCAACATGCATGCATGTGTGCCTCGCTGGAAGCTTGCCCTGCTCCTTCGTGGCACGTCCCAGGACAACCGCTGTGTTTTTCAAGCCTGACCACCTGTCTCCTACCCCACTGTCCCTTTCCCTATTTAAAAATGGAAATAGAACAGGCAGAGCGGACCTCCCAAGGACCTCTCCCTTAGACAAATAGCCGCTCTTTCTATTAAAATGGTAATTTCCTTTGTTTAAAAAAGGCAGATGTGGTCAAATTAAGCTAATCTAATTTGCAGTTTTTCATTAAAAATATATGTGAGTTAGGCTGGGAGGCCGTTCTGGTCCCAGGGGCCATTCCCAGTGTTCATGGGCACAGGAACAAATGTCCTTTATCTCCTTATAGATACATATGCTTTCCAGGCAGGATCACTTCCTCACATTGACTTCTTCCTGACCTTGTTTTCAACCACAGGGGACTTTTATCTGCTGGCTTGCCTTGTATTATGCCCCCTTTATTAAATAGAAAATCCCTAAGTACCTCCCAGTTGCCAAATCCCACACAGAGGACAAGAGAAAGGGCCTCCTTTAATGGGAATACAGGACAAAGACTTGGGAATTTTATATGAGATCAAGGACGTTATAAGACCTGCCCATAGCTAGATGGTGTAGCGGCCCCTCCTCTATCCATGGGCTGGTGGACAGTGCACATAGTGACAGTGTGGGAAGGGGCTGTAGGTTTCTCAATGTGGAGGGGGCTCCCTGGATAGTCTCATATCCCGTAATTTGATATCACTGGTGTCAGCTGAAACCTGTATGTCCCCATTCAAACTTACACAAAGATTCACATACCCTTGGCAGTGAAGGCATCTGAACTAAGCGGTGGGGCTCCTGAGACTGTGGTTGATTGGGTCCCCTCCTACGTTCCACCCACCCACAAGGGACTTGATTCACATACTTTTCCTTACAGGCTTTGGCATCTCAGAGACCTGGATTTGGGCATGGCTTTCTACAGTTGACAACTTTGTGGCTCCGAGCCTGTGAAGCGGGTGTGATGCTCTGCTGAGCATGGATGGACCTAAACTCGGTGCACAGCATTCGTTAGAAAATGAGGGCTTTTACCATCACCCCTAGCTTATGGACTCCCTGTCCTATGCTGGGACCGTATAATTCACATTTTGTTTCAGAGTCCTCTCAGTGGTATTTCAAACCTTGCGCTGGAGGATGTATTATTCACTGTGGTGTCAGAGAAAGCCAGGGCAGTATGAGATTGTGGGTTTAAGTGTGTGGGGCACACAAAGGCAGAGAGTGTCCCTCAGAGGCCTGGACATAGAAACCTATAAAGAACTTACAGGACCCAAAGTACTCTTGTAATTCTAGAAGACTTGGGCCCTTCCTGTAGTCATGTGTGATTGTAGACCTTATGGGATGGAGATACAATGTGCTCTCTGAAACTGTTTATTTGGGTTGTTACTCACCAGCCTGCAGGACGCATCTTTCAGGAAGAGTGGGCAGTATTCTGCATTCGTACTTGCCGCATCCTGTCTGGTTGGGCATTAGAACAGACTCTAGACACTCCACAGTAGCTTTCCCGAATTATGTCGGTTTCAGCTAAATGTGGCGTATGCCGAATCCTCTCCCTCAGCCCCTTCCCCATCAGTCAAAGCAGTGAGCATTGGCAAGGCTTCCGGGTGGATTTTCTTTCTCTTTTAAATGTTTGTCTAAAATTAATCTTGACTGTTTTGAAGAGGCTGAGAGCAGAAGCAAGATCTTAAAGAGGAGAATCTGTGGTCTCAGCAAGGTGTTGAAAGCTTCAAGTTCAGTGTGATCTATTTGAGTGCTGAACCCAGATGGAAACCAGAGTCACGTCTAGGGAGAGCTACAGCAGGAGAGTAGCCGTCTATTCCGGTGAGCAGAACTTGCCAGGGCGCTAAATGCCAACATACACTTCCCAGGCAGGGCATGACGTAGGTGCTGATGGATCCACACATACTGTGGGCACTTGGCTGCACACCATAGGCACTGTGGTTTTTTATTGAAGAGTCTGTGACCTTGGTGTTGCTGTGCAGCAGACAACTTGTGAAGTCAACAGCAGCTCGCCTCATGCCCTTTACCCCCAGAGATAGCTTCAAAAAGTGCAGGGTGAATTTGGCACTCCATCAGAAAGACCCCTGGAGCACCATGTGGTGGTGTTTGTGTGCTTTCAGTTGGCATCTGATAGGCTGCTGACCCCAGAATGTGGTTCTCATGCCCCTACGCTGTGGGGACTATGAGGAACTGAGGCGTTTGTCCTTCCTGTTATGTTCTTACTGCCTCCCAGAGGCCCAGAGCTGGATCTTTATACACACCTGCTGCTTGCGTGAACAACCCTTCCCTGCTGTTGGGTTTAATACTGTGACTATTTCTGGGTGTCTTCAGACAAAAGATTTTGGTGCATCAACTCTTTTCCCTGAAGTGGACATTTTCCTGGTGCTGAGTGGACTGAGTGGGACCACCTGACGTGTGAGCAACAGCCTGGATTCTGTTCTCAGCAGTGTCTCTTTCTCTATGTGAGTGTTAACTATCATTGGGACAATGTTAGTCCCGTTGTATCTCATCCTCAAAATTAGGGGCTACAAATTGTTGATAGGCTACCTTTTGCTCTCTCTCTCTGTTTCTCTGTCCTTCTCTCCATCCATCTATCCATCCATCCATCCATCTATCCATCCATCCACCATCCATCCATCCATCATCCATCCATCCATCCATCCATCCATCCATCCATCTATCTATCCATCCATCTATCCATCCATCCATCTATCCATCCATCCACCATCCATCCACCACCCATCCATCCATCCATCCTCCATCCATCTTCCTTCCTTCCTTCCATCCACCATCCATCCA
>PVIU01024199.1:0-25932 GCA_004026605.1 Ondatra zibethicus
GCTTTTGTAGTATGATTGGACTTCTCTTGGGTATATTCCCAAGAGTGGTATTGCTGGATCCTGAGGTAGGTTGATTCCCAATTTCCTGAGAAACCGCCACACTGATTTCCAAAGGGGTTGCACAAGTTTGCATTCCCACCAGCAATGGATGAGAGTTCCCCTTACTCCACATCCTCTCCAGCATAGGGAATCCTTGGTGGTTTTGATTTTGGCCATTCTGACAGGTGTAAGATGGTATCTCAAAGTCTTACATTCTTTCTGATTCTTCTCTCTTCTTGGTATAGGGGGCTTTCTGAGATCTGAAGGGAAGAATTTGATGGCAACATCCTGTTTAGGGCTGACTGCTCCAAGGTCTCTCACTCTCTGTGTAATATCTGACCCTAGGTTTCTGTATTTGCTCCCACATGCTGCAGAACAAAGCTTCTTTGATGATGACTGAACAAGGCACTGATCTATTAACATAACAGAAGACCAATAAGAGTCATTTTATCACTACCATCACTCATTTTGTTCTTGTTTGGACCAGTTTTATGTGTTTTATTCTAGGTCCTTTGCTATCTATTCTGTTTCTTTTCACCCAGGCAGTGTTGGATACTGCTAGGCTTTAAGTTAAATAGGTTATTTGCAATTCATTCTAACAGGCTTTGATATATTTAACAATAGAGTTTCAAAAACAGCCATCTTTTAAAATTCCACAAAAAACTTACAAGCTTCCCCCTTACCCCCTGGTCATTTTTTTTCTTTTACTAATTTGAATTTGTTGTGTTCATCATGGTTCTAGTAACTTGCTACGAAACTATGTGGCTACTTTGTGATATTAAGACCTTTTACTCTAGAGAAATACTTTTTATCAGATAATTTGGTAATCACCAGCATATTTACAGTATAGAGACATGGACTAAGAAAACATCCTAATTTATCATAAACACAGCTAAAGGAAAATCTAGGTTCTTACTTTTTGGCACTATAGTTACTGTTCTAGTTACATTTGTAATTATCTATAACTTACTAAATTATTATTATCAATAAACTTATTAATAAAAAATGTCACCATTTTGTCTAATGAAAACAAGAACCTCTTAGACAAGTAATACAATCTCCAGGTCTTCAACAGGAAGAAAGTGTTTGACGGTTTATTTATTATCTCATTTTAGAAAACAAAAGAAACAAATAAAATAATTCTTTCCCTTCTGTTGTCAAGTTTTTTAGCATTAGTGCCCTCTTCCACACATGGTACTTTCATAAATCTAATGTTTAATATTCATTCCATGATATTTTCTCAGAGCCTACAGGTGACTGATGTATCAAACAATAGATATTTTTAGTGTGTAGTCACTACAGACATGTGGAGACATATTACCAACTGATCACTGGAAATATGTTTCAATATTATTATCATTATTATTAATTATCATTATTATATTTGAGAAAACCAACTCTTTTTTGGATACTCTGTTCTACCAAGACAAGAAGCTTAATTCATATCTAACTCTCTTTCATTTATGTGAACACTCATGAATGTCACTGTTTTTATATCAAACTTAGTATATTATGCATCAAATCAAAAAATGAGATTTTTTTGTACAAAGCTTCAATAAGAAATGTGCACATTTAATTACATCAGACAATCTTTTTTCTTCTAATGATACATTAATGTGGTACTTATGATATGAAAGTTTCTGACACAAAATCTCTGGGTTTATTAAAGTCAGTATGGTTTGCTACAAATTTCTGCAATACACTTTTGCATGAAGACTTCCACACTAGAAATGCTACTATTGTCTTTGTAAATATTTTTACCTCATAGGAAGACAAATATCAGACATCATGTAATCTTTTGTTTGCTTTATATTAGTTTGAAATACTAACATGGTAACCATAAGCAATATCAGTTAGAGTGAAAATTTAGAGCATACAGAATCTGCATATAAATTTCATCTGATATTAGTTCATCAACAACCATGTTGCAAACTACTTTATCTATGTCCATTTGTATCTTCCAGAAAATTGAGTAGAAATTTATCAAATTCATGGATCTTCCAGTTTTCAAGAAAAGCACTCACCACTCCCTGAGTGCTTTCATTATAAATATGCACTGCTACTTCTGTTTCTGACGTTCTGGATATTAACCCAGAGCTATGCTTATGCTAAGCAATCAGAAGTCTGCCCCCCCCCAAACTTTGTATTCCTGGTCTCAAAGTAATACTTTCTATAAATATAATGATGTATATTCTTGAAAATCCAAAGGAAAAAAGATTTTGAAACATATTAACTAAAATATATTCTAACATAGCCTGCTGTGTTTTTCTAAAAGGAAATAGGGAGAATAGGAAGTAAAGGTATAGAGTGTGAAATAATTCTGTTCAAAGAACAGATGACTCACAGCATAGAATAAGGCTTTCATGGAATGCTGTTCTGATTTATTTCAACTAATTATAAATAAATGAACAAAATTTTCTAGAAAAATTAATTTCTGGAAGATGAAAGTAATAACAAGTTTACAGCTTTGGCTGTTAAAAGGTAAATTAAGAACCTAAACATATCATAGAACTGTCCCATTATAGCCCACAGCAGTGTATGAAAAATACAATCAAAAGCTATACCTTGTAGATTACATTTTTTTCACAGCTCTATTAAAATGGTAATCCTTGTGTATTAAATATAGATTTGAATGGTTCACAAAGATTAGAGTATAATGAGAGCTATAAATTCGGTTTAGATAAAATCAAGCACAAAATTATGGAGAAAATCTCTGTCTGGGAGAAGTTAACCAGAGGATTGAGTTGAAGAAGGAAAACAATCTGTGAATGTATTCACAATTATTAGTTATTAATTCCTTTCATGAATTATCAAAATGTATTTATACTCTACTAATATTTCCGCCAAACAACAGAAAGGAAATGAAAATATTATCAGTTCAGATATTTTTAATATACTTTCATATTTGAGCACGCGAGTGTGTGTGTGTGTATGTATGTGTCTTTCCTGTGTCAGACCATCTTGCAGGAATCTGTTTTTTTTCCACCATGTAAATGTGAAGACTAAATTAGGTCTGCTTTCTTGGTAAAGAATCTTTACCCACTGAGACATCTCCCCAGCCATTGTTGGGGAGTTTTAACATCTAAATGACTTTGTGAAAGTGAAATTAGATTAGCTTAACTACTGATCATATTTAACAGGAAAAAAACTAGAGGCTTATACTTAAGAAATAAAATGTTTGAACATCAAAACTAAGACTCTTTGGGCCATTAACCTTTAAAGTAGCAATTAGTTCAGCAAATAAAATTATTTAAGGAACTATGACTGTAGACATCCGTTGTTCTCAGATTTAGATGTATGTATATTGAATTCATGTTAGGCTACGCTGCCAACAATATGAACATTTGACTCCTCTATTCCAGGGTGCCCCCTTAAAAAATTTAATTTCTGACTGGTTTTTCAGGGTGTGTCACTTATGGTGCTGTGAAAACAATTTTGGGAGAGCAATTCTCACACTTAGGACATCCTCATACTGAAGAGATTTGTGCACCTGGTGCACAAATTTTTTTCTTATTTGCTCATGTTCTTATTATTGGGACTAAATACTGGACAGGGAGCAACAGCAAAGAGGAAGGGTTTGCTTGCTTATAGTTTTAGAATCTGTGGACCATCATGGAGGGGGATTCAGGGTGGCAGACATCTCTGTCATGGGGGAGACGAAGTATGCTGCTTGGACACTTATTATGGTGGACAGGATGCTGAGACAGAGCAGAGACTAGGACCAGGCTATAAAACATCATAGCCTTCCCACAGCAGTCATTCTCTCACAGTGAAGCACTGTTTTCTAAAGGCTTCAAAACTCCCCTAAGGCAGACTAATAGCTGATTATCTAGAGTTCAGATGCATAGGTCTATTAGGGACAAACATTTCAAATTCAAAGCTCAATACAGCTTGAGACTTCTTTGGGCTTTTAGAAATGAACAATGGTGGCTACTGACTTTTTGTAACAGAATGGAAACGAGGCTTGGCTGACTCAAGAGGACAAGCACAAAATGCCCCAGGTCTCTAGTCTTAGGGAGGGAAGAATTTCAGCCACCGCACGAACCATGGTAGAAGGAATGAACTGAGGTAGATGCCCTACTTGCCACCCAGGGCCTTCGCAATGTCTGGGCATGGGCTGCTTCCAAGGACCATGACTTGGTGTTCGGTGACCCTGATGCAGATGTTGGGGTCTGTGTTGATGTCCTTTACTACTGTTACCACCGAGGGCCCTGTGGATGCTCAGAGTCTATGCCACTACCTGTGACCAAGTCTATGTTCAAGGGATGTGACACACGGGGACCATGCCAATACAGGATTCCTGTACCAATTGCCAGGACCGTGGAGATTTCTTTCTCAAACAGCTGCATGGGTCCATGTTTAGGTCTGTTGCCCCTGCTGTAGCTGGGTTCTGAGCAGATGACCATAGCTCCCTGATACCAAGAAACGCGAAGAGGCCATGTTGGTCTTAAAAGATCAAGCTGCTGCCCAGGCCATACAGACCTGGGTGACCCATGCTTCCACCCAGATCATTGGCATCATCAGTCCTTAGCAGCCATGTCTGGATCGGTAGCCCTGGATCCTCAGCCAGGGTCTGTGTCGATGTCCATGGCTCCTGTTAAAATCGAAGGCTAAGAGGATACCTGGGGTATGTTCTGCCACCTGTGGAAATGCTGGCATTTTGGGACCATGTTGCCACTTTGGCTATGATGATCTGAGTGATCTACAATACCTTCAAGGACCATGATGGTATCTGGGCTCCGGCTGTTACCAAGGACCATGTCTGTGTTCATGGTCATACTACAGTCTGAGTCTGTACTATCTTTGACCCATGTTGCCAAACACTGGGGTCTCTACCTGTGCCCTTCTTGGTGCCAGAAGGCTATTTTGCTGCAAGACCCATATAGACACGTCTAACATGTGCTGCCACCAGAGACTAGGACATTGTTAGAGCCTGAACTAAAGCTGGGGCCATGTCTGGGTCTGTAGACCTGTGGCGGATAAGACCTGAGCTGTGTCTGAGGCTGCTGTTGCCATTAACATCAGTTCAGATGTCTGAAATCTTGGTCAACATCTGGGTCCATGCTGATGTGTGCAGGCTCAAAGGGCATTTTGCTGATGCATCCTTTCTGATCTAAGTGACCTGTGTTACCAACCAGGACAATGGTGACATCTGAGCCAGGCTGCTGGCAAGGACAATGTCAAGATCTATCGTCATTCAGTTACAACTGGGGTCTGCATTTATATCCTGTATCACCACTAAGGGACATGCAGATATCAGGCACCTGAGTCACCTCCTAGGGCCAGGTTAGTGTCTGAGGGTTGAGCCTCTCCTGCTGATGCAGATCTGAGTAGTCTGTACTACACCCAGGGTTTGGGCTGCTCTCGGAGGCCAGATCTGTGTCCTTGGCCCTGCTACAGCTGTAGGACCCTCACCCCTTCTCAAAGAGGTGAGAAGAAATTTCCTAGCAGAATGTTTTCCCACGAAGACAGTGGCCTTCCCTTCTCTCACCCGGGAGATTCCAAGCACAAGGCCACTTAGATCAGCCCAGCCAGCCACCTGGTACAGGCTGATAAAGATGGCCTAACTCAAGAACAGTGACCTTGCCATAAGAACAAGGAAAAAGGTGACTTAGCAGAATGGGAAGGAGCAAAAGTCCTTGCACCCATGCCAAAGCAACTTCAAAAGCCTCTTTGTAGTTATGCCTTTAAAAGCTTACCCCACAGAGCAACTCCTCTCTACCTTGCTGTAACAGGGTCAGTAGACAGGAGTTCCAAACATGTTTGTATTATGCTGAATAACCTTGCTTAATACAGTCTGGGCATCTCTGGTGGTCTCTCTCTGGGGGTTGTAATCTGGGCACAATATTTGGTGCGTTGGCCAGGAACCCCAGAGATTCCACCAGGATGATGAAAGACTGGAGGTTAATTAGCATCTACTGGTGAGAGAGTGCTCTTTGTCTTTTGTCTCTTTGTCTCTGTCATTTTGTCTTGGCTGTCTGATTATGGCTGCTTTGATGTTGTACTGGTCGACCAAATTGGTATTTTGGTATTGACAGGTGTTTCCAGACACCACCTTGCTCCTTGCTCCTTCCCCTGGCAGACACTTACCGCAGGTGGGAAAATCTGGTTCTGGGGTAACTAGTGTGGGAGACCTGATCCTGTCCCTCACCAACTAAAGAGCTCATGGGAGTGGGCCTCCACCTGGCCTGGACAGCATAGTAGTGCTGACCCGGTAGATGGAGGTATGATGATCTTCCCCAGTAATACATGTGGGAGATCTGGCTCAAACCTTCATCTACCACATGGTGGAGTAGGCAAGGAAAAGATGACCTCCCCCTCCCCCACTTCTTGCTTGCTCTGGAGGGTGGAAGAGCTGGCCCTGAGGGCACGAGAGTAAGAGAACTGGTAGTGACCCCCAGTCTCAGCAACACGAAGGAGAGCAGGTCCTATACCTCACCTGGGTGGCACAATGGAGTTGACCCTCTTATGAGCTAGCCTGGGGGCAGGAAAGGAGGAGAAATGACCCTGCCCCCTCTAGTCTACCATGAGGTATCATGGGGAAGGGAAATATGTCCTCCCTGCTTTGCCCCTTGCCAACTGCTGCTGGTGAGAGACCTGGTCATGCCCTCTACCAGCTGGAGCACATGGGAAAGAGAGCATAGCATCTCACCTGGGCAGTAAGCTGGAGCTGCTCTCGCTCCCTCCCTGGTATGCCATAGGATGTCAAGGGTAAGGCATGAGAACACAAGAACTGGCCCTGCACCTCACCAAGTGCAGCAATCTGAGGAGCAAGCCCTTCCCCTTTCCTGGACAAACCCAGCCCTGGTGGTGTGAGGATGGGTGAGCTAGACCCATGGGTGTGAGAACACAAATGGCCCCGTTCCTTGCTGTCTACTGCATTGGGTGAGCAAGCTGAAGCAGTGCTGGAGATTTCAGCTGAGTGCTGATGATGACAGAAATGTGGTAGGCTGACCAGTCCAACTACCATACAGGCTCAGAACCAGGACTATGAAGTAGCCCACTCCAGCTCCTGTCTCATCTACGAATTGCAGGAGCGTGTGAAGGGGAAGAACCAACCAATTGAAAACTACAGTATCTCCATGACACAAGGCATAAATAGGGTGTTCAAGAGTGGTCCCAGTGAGGGCCAGTATCAAGGGTGAAACAGAAGACAGAGGCCTTGAATCAGACCAATGACTCATCGGAATGAACACTTATAAGACATATAGACTAAAGGGTATACTGTGAGACTCCCTGAACCATGCTATAGCTGCCATGCTGACATTTTAAAAATTTGTTTTGTGTTTGTTATTTGGGTTTTTCTTTTAAATATTGTTTTGGACAGGAGGAGATTGCAAGGGCAGAGGGTAGAATCGAGAGCATGGAGAAATAATTGGGATCAAGATTCATGATGTGAAATCCAACAAAGAATCAATATAAATTTTAAAAAGACAGAGAAAGGAAATTATGGAGAAAGCAGATTTAGTTTTGATAAGTACCCTTGATATTGTGAAATTACTGATAAAATATACCCTGCTTCTAAGATTATAGTGACATGCCACCTAATATAGGTGAAGTTCTTAGCACAGTACAAAATGAGAAATAAACATTATCTATTTTATTATTAGTTTGTCTGTGTGACTTACAAGCAAATCTTTAAGAAATCATGATTCACAAAAGATTCTAAGAAGCATTCATTTTTCAGACAATGTCATTTTTAGATAATTATGAATTGTCATTCATAAGATTGTTTACATCTCTATACTCACATGGTCACCTTCTTTGTATCCACAGTAAGGAAAAGTGACTTGAAATCTACAGACCCTATTCTCTACCATAAAGCATAAGGCAAAATGATATAAGAGAATTGACAGTTTCTTATTCCATACTTGGATTTTTAAAAAATATGTTATGCTTTTAACAACAAAACGGCATGTAATAGATGAGAAACATACTCCACAGTCTCAAGTGTTTGAGAAATTGATCCCCTAGTTCTGGGCACAAATGAAAGCTTTGGGAATCTTAAAGTTGAGGTCAAGCAAATGGATGCATGCCATTTGAGGCATGGGTATATGGCTGGATCCACTTTTCCATTTTGTCTGTTTCCTGCATCCCAACTTGCTTTCTTCTAGTTGATTCTTAGGGCTTTATTTGATCAAAGTGCCTAGAAGAGCAAATAAAACAAATGCATAAGTGAATCTCCTTGTAGCTAATCACAGCATAGTTGGAACCTGAACAGATAACATTATCTTGCTGTAGTAGTTACTTTTACTTTGATGTGATAAAATACCATTGACTAAATCAGCTCACAGAACAGAGTTTATTTTAACTTGGGCACAACATGGCTATAATGTAACATGGAGGTGAAGACCTAACAGCACCCTTGGAAGCAGAAAGTTGCATGGACACATTTCTATTGGAACAGAGGAAGCAGAGTGAACAACCAGGAAATGGGGCAAGTCATTAGACCTTCAAATCGTACCCTTAGTGACATACTTCTTCCAGCTACGATCTGCCTTTGTAAGTATCCACAAATAGCAACTTGGGACAGAGAGTTCAAATAGAGACTACAGGGAAAATTAATCATTCAAACTACAACACTGTGTGATATCTTTTAAAATTTCTGTTAGTTTATTCTTTGAAAATCCTATGCATGCATGCAATGTAGTTTGGTCTTTATACATAACAGTACAGTTTACTTGTTCACTCTGGGGTAGTCTGTCTCCCTGCAACTTGTATCCTCTTTTTGAAATTATTACTATGAATAACATAATGAGTCCATTTAGTGGCCACCATGTGTCAGTAGGTATGGGAACATCCACTGGGAATGGGTAACTTTCCAAAATTAACAGCTCCAAAGAAAAGTATCTTTACCATTGTCAGCATCTATCAACTTCTAACAGCTTTTCAATTAGTGTAGGAAATGCAGAGATTTTTGTGTTTTTGTGTGTGTGTGTATACAATATTGTGTATGTATTATGCATGTATGTATGCAAGCTTATGTGTGTGTTTAGATAAAAGAGAATAAGAGATTACTGCTAGTATGGCATCCACAATTGCTTTTCCATCTTAATTTTTGATGCATGTTTTCTCATAAATTTGGGGCTTTTTTTCCCCAATAGATTTGCTTACTAGTCAATGCCGAAGTACCACTCACCCTTTCCCCAACTCCAGCGTTATTGTTACAGACATGGAAATTGTCAGAGTTAGGGTTTGCATTGCAATGATGAGACACTATAAATTTCCTTCCTCTTTAATCTGTTGCTGAGACAAAACATTATCCTGAGAAGGAAAATTCTGCTGCTCACACTGTATTTATCATTCTGAATTATAAGATAAAATGCAAACACAGAAATTGTAATGATGATATGAACTTTACGAGTTTAAAGACTTCAATGAGCAATTCTAAAATGGAAAATATACAGGAGATTTTGACAGCAGCTAATATTTTTCTTCCATTAATTTAAAATATAAACATATCCAGAAAATTAATTTTGTTTTTATTTCTTAATATGTGAAATGTGTTCTTGTTCTGACCTTTCAACCTTACATTACAAAGGTGCAAATTTAAATCTAATTTTGTAGCTTTTTGATATTTTAATACATTTTTTAGTATTGTCTTATAAATTTCCCGTATATTAAGTAAATATGTTACAAATACGCTGTTGTTCAGTGTAAGTCTCTTTATTTTCAAAATGAATCACAGTGTATTATTTGCTCATATCTCTAGCACATCTCATTTCCTTTCTGCTCTCCTGTGTTCTTAGTGATGTCAAAGGCAGACAATTTAGGATAATATGTTATTTTAGTTAAAATTCTGTTTACTCTGTTTTTCTGAGTCAGTGTGATTGAACATCTCACGGATGACTTTTTCAGTATGAAACAAATTTAATACTAGTGATGAAGAGCCATGCGTTGATGTTATGCTGGAACAGCACTGAAGCAATCTGCTGTGTTGCCTGCACTTGGTGATCACAGGCTGCTTTGTTCTGTTTTGTGGACACTGCTAATGTTCCTGAGCCTGAAATGGATGACAGTGAATTGATAGGGGTTGAAATTATTTCTATTTTTCTTATCTTTCTGAAAATGATGTTTATTCTTAAGGCAAACTGTGTTACTATTGCTTTTTAATTCTTTCAATATTCTTCCATGAATGCCATCATTTTTTATTTCAAAACTGTGATTGCTCAAAATAACAATAGCTACTGCAAACAATATCTATTACACCTTCAGGGTTTTAGTTATGTCATAATCTATGCAAAAACTTTGGGATGTGTACATGAAAGTAATGTAGATGTACATAAATCATATCACTAGATAGTTTTTTTTTGCTACTTCGTGAGCAGTCATCTTAAATTTATGACATTGACAACCACTAATGTGCTTTGGATTTAATATTTTTATATTTCAACAATTTCATAAGTATGTACACACAGTCATATTTCTAGTCTCAAAGCTATAGTTTATGTGGCCACTCTAATTATGGGTCACAGTTTCCTTGAGAGTCAAAAAAGACTTTGAACTTTAGGAATATTGAATGGTATTGAGAATGTTAAGTATTTGGGGGAGTTTTGAAGTTGGACAAAATGCATTCTGCATTATGTTATTAGGCATGTAACAGTGGCTGTTGAGGACAAAAAGCTGTAGTTTGGTTGGGAAATGTACTTCTTAAGCTCATGCATCTGGACTTTTTCTCTAGATATTGGTGCTGTTTGGGGAGATTATAGAAATTGGAAGACTAGGATAGTTGGTGGAAGCAGGGAACTAAAAAGCTGATTTTTTTGAGTTTGAAGACTCATTTCACTTTCAGTTCACCCTCTCTGCTTGCTGTGTGTGATAGATATGTGGGCTCTCAGATTTCTGGTCCAGCTGACTTGCCTTCTCTACCTTTATGAGTAGAAAATGCTCCAGAGAACTAAACCAAAAGAACCTGTTCCTTAAATCACATTTTATGACAATATTTTGTCATAGCCACAAAAAATAAATGAAGCAAACAACAATGTGTATATACAAATAAATAATCAGCAAGTTTTCTAGATATATACATCAGAGCATATTAACGCACAGCCAAAATATCCACTTCTATAAATGTGTACCAATATTAAAATTATATAATCAAAATTTAATGAACATGAAGATAGCTAACTCTGTATCATCTATCCAGGTACAGAATTATTGAAGAAAACATAACATGATAAATCTATATTTTGATTGTTTAAAATTGTATAATACTTAAATTGTATAAATTCTCTTTTGAGATTATATTTCTGTACATTGTGAAGATGTGTCTCTGACAAGGCACTTTTTCATTGGTTTAATAAAGAACTGAATAGCCAATGGCTATTTAGGAGCAGGTATGTGGTACAAACCAGACAAAGTGGAAGTGAGACATGGCTCATGAAGTAGTGGTAACAAGAAAAGTGGCAAGAATGAGGAATCAATTCTCTCTTGTTGTGTGGGTTCTTAACAGAAAACACTCATTGACTCATTGTCAGTGTTTTTGAAGCAAGTGCCTATATCCTTTTCACAATTTGAGTGTCCAGTACCTTTCTAAGTATTCATTTATTTTCACAATGGAGCAAGTCTATTCTTTTCTTTATTAGATGTCGTCAGTTGTCCTTTGAACACTTGACTTCTTACATCCTCTGAATTTCTCTGCTCAATAAACTTCCTGAGAAATGTAGACTCTTCCTTTCTCATGTCATTGATTCCAGGTTGTCTGTCATAAAATGCTGCCTTTCAATGTCATACCTTTAATTATTTACCTAGTTAGTACGTAACTTTTAGCAACTTTTTTTAATATAAGAGTTAAAAGATTTCCTAAGAACATCTTTTGGAATCACATCTGCAAATATCAGAATAAAATCTCATTTAGTTATAAATATGATCTTTATGTTAAAAATTTATTTTAAAATAGTGATAATGATTTTCAATCAGTACACCATAATACATTAGGAATTTCTAAGTTCAACATTCAGATTGAGAGCAATTGTATCTTCATTTTCTCCCACTGTCATGAATAATTTTTCTGTTCTAATATAAAAATATATATCTAAACAATTTCACCTAATCATATAATTATTTAAAAGCACAATTTCTGTTGCAAAATTGTGTCTCTTAAAGTTGGTTTTCATTCCTTTACAATAAACAGAGATGACATGGCTGTTTTGATTTTTTACTTTGTAACAGTACACTATAATATATAAGAGATGTACATTTAATATCATTAACATTTCTGTTTAAACTTGTGGAAATGATTTAATTTAAAGACTTAGAATTCTTTATATATTTTGGAGATCAGGCCTTTGTCTGATGCCAGGTTGGTAAAGAGCTTCTCCCATTCAGTAGGATGCCATTTTGTCTTAATGACAGTGTCTTTGCTTTACAGAAGCTTCTCAGTTTTAGGAGGTCCCATTTATTCATTGTTGCTCTTATTGTCTGTGCTACTGGGATTATACATAGCAAGTGGTCTCTGTACCCATGTATTGCAGACTACTTCCAACTTTCTCATCAGGCTCAGTGTGGTCAGATTTATATTGAGGTCTTTAATCCATTTGGACTTGAGTTTTGTGCATGGTGATAGATAAGGATCTATTTTCATTCACCTACAGGTTGAGATCCAGTTATGCCAGCACCATTTGTTAAAGATGCTTTCATTCTTCCATTGTATAATTTTAGCTCCTTTGTTGAAAATCAGGTGTTCATAGGTTTGTGGATTAATATCCGGGTCTTTGATTCGATTCCATTGGTCAGCGTCTCTGTTTTTATGCCAATACCAAGCTGTTTTCATTACTGTAGCTCTGTAATAGAGTTAGAAGTCAGGGATGGTAATGCCTCCGGAAGTTCCTTTATTGTATAGGATTGTTTTGGTGTCCTGGGTTTTTCGTTTTTCCATATAAAGTTGATTATTGTTCTCTCAAGGTCTGTGAAGAATTTTATTGGGATTTTGATGGTGATTGCACTGAATCTATAGATTGCCTTTGGTATAATTGCCATTTTTACATTGTTGATCCTACCAATCCAAGAGCATGGGAGATTTTCTGGTATCCTCTTTAATTTCTTTCTTCAAAGACTTAAAGTTCTTGTCAAATAGATCTTTCACTTCCTTGGTTAGTGTTACCCCAAGATACTTTATGCTGTTTGTGGCTATCGTGAAAATTCTATATAATCCAATTAAAAAATGGGGTACTGAACTGAACAGAGAATTCTCAACAGAAGTTCAAATGGCCAAAACATACTTAAGGTCATGTTCAACTTCCTTAGCGATCAGGGAAATGCAAATCAAAACAACTCTGAGATACCATCTTACACCTGTCAGAATGGCTAAAATCAAAAACACCAATGATAAACTATGCTGGAAAGGATCTGGAGTAAGGGGAACCCTCATCCATTGCTGGTGTGAATGCAAACTTGTGCAACCACTTTGGAAATCAATGTGGTGGTTTCTCAGAAAACTGGGTGTCAACCTACCTCAGGATCCAGCAATAACACTCTTGGGAATAAACCCAAGAGAAGTCCAATCATACTACAAAAGCATTTGTTCAACTATGTTCATTGCAGCAGTATTTGTAATAGCCAAACCTGGAAGCCACCTAGATGCCCCTCAATGGAAGAATGGATAAAAAAAGTGTGGCACATATACACATTAGATTACTACTCAGCGGTAAAAAAAACAATGACATCTTGAATTTTGCATGCAAATGGATGGAAATAGAAAACACTATCCTTAGTGAGATTACCCAAACCCAAAAAGATGATTATGGTATGTACTCACTCATTAGTGGATTCTAGCCATAAACAAAGGACATTAAGCCTATAGTTCGCAATCCTAGAGAGGCTAAATAATAAGGTGAACCCAAAGAAAAACATATGTAGATCCTCCTGGAAATTAAAAGCAGACAAGATAGCAAAAGTTGGGAGCATGGGGGTGCGAGTGTGGTGGGGGGAAGAGGAAAAGGGGAAAGAGAAGGGACAAGGGGAATATTGGGGAGAGCTTGGGGGAGTGGGATGTTTGGGATGGAGGAAAGGAGGATAAGGGAGCAGGGAAGAAGAGATCTTAATTAAGGGAGTCATTTTAGGGTTGGCAAGAGACTTGGCTCTAGAGGCGTTCCTAGGTGTCCACTGGGATGTCCCTAGTTAGGTCCTTGGGCAGTAGAGGAGAGGGTGCCTGAACTGGCCTTGTCCCATAGCCACAATGATAAATATTTTGAATATCAACAGCAAACCTTCATCTGTCAATGGGTGGAGATAGAGACAGAGACCCACATTGGAGCACTGGACTGAGCTCCGAAGATCCAGCTGAAGAGCAGAAGGAGGGAGAGGATGAGCAAGGAAGTCAGGACCCCGAGGAGTTGGCCTACCCACTGAGACAGTGTGACTGATCTAATGGGAGCTCACCAAGTCCAGCTGGACTAGGATTGAATGATCCAACCGGACTCTCTGAATGTGACTGACAATGGGGGCTGACTGAGAAGCCAATGATAATGGCACTGAGATTTGATTCTACTGAATGTACTGGCTTTTTTGGATCCTATTCTGTTTGGATGCACACCTTTCTATGCCTGGATGGAGGGGGGAGGGCCTTGGACTTCCCACAGGGCAGGGTTCCCTGCCTTCTCTTAGGGCTGGAAGTGGAGGGGGAAGGGTGAGTGGGGGAGCGGGAGGGAAATAGGAGGAGGGGAGAAGGTGGAAGTTTTGAATGGTATTATTTATAAAGCAATAAAAATCACATTAATAAAAAACAAAACAAAACAAAAAAAAGACTTAGAAAATTATGAACTAAAACATTTCTCCTATTTTCAGATAATTGTTTGAGACATAATCCAAAGTGTAAATTCTTGGTGGCATGGGTGATTCCTTCTCATCACAAAGGAAGACAAGATGAGAAGTCTGGTTGGTGTCATGATGTTGTCACAAAGATACTCAGCTAAGGCTGAGATCTCCCTCTCACTGATGTGGAGGAGGATGCATCTGTGTCTCTGTAACTTCTGACAGAAATTCTGATATTCACAGTTCTCCAGCCCAATAAAGACAACGTTTGCTTTTCTAAATTGTCAGCATGCTGAGATTATCAGACATATGCTGCCATTTCAGCAGTTCTCAAAGATACTTGTCAATCTAAATCATTCGTTTGAACTATAAACATAATTTTTAGGATAATTCAGTATGGTGGTTTAATACATTCAAAAAGAGCCATGTACAATCTAGAATATATAATTATTTTGTGTATGCTTATAATTATAGAGGTCAAAGGAAACAAGAAAAAAATAATGTAGTGGATGTTTTTCCTATCAACAGTCCATATAGTAGTTGAACCAAAGAAGAAGATTTAAGAACATCTCATAAACTGGACAGGAACAACCATTCTTTTAATCCTAAACCTTAGAATTTAAGGCAGAAGAATTTCCATGAACTTCTAATCATTCTAGCCTTAATGGTGACTACCTGTCTGTAAATAACATTATGAGCAAAATTCAAAAATTTTAAACTTTCATGAATATTCAAATTTATTTATTAATTTTATTTTCACTAAATGTACAATAAATATAAATAAATACTATTGACTATCTCTCATAAACACCACCCATGTAGTCAAGAATTTGTAACTCTGTATTCTCACAATGGTACAAAGTATGATTTTCCTTAGCGTATTGATCAAGACTTTTGTCTGCAGGGTTGTAATTATGTAAATTCAGTAGAATTTGAAAGTATTTGATATAAACATATATTTTTAAAATCACTCATTTTATACTATACATTAGACCATTATTTATGAAGGATTCTTAATGTTTGTTGCTTTGTCATTCATGGTAAAGAAGAGAGCTATTAAATTTACTGAAATAATTTTATTTCTAAAATTATTTTTTTAATATTTTTAGTATTCTTGCATGTGAACATTTATTTGCATTATTTATGCCTTTCTCCAATTCCTCCATGGCTTCCAAACTCTCTCTCAAATTTATTATCTCTCCTTTGTAGTAATTGTTATTAGTTATCCTTTGCATTTCTATTGGGTATTTATGTTAAATTTATATGAGTCCTAATATTGTATAATCTTGGTTTTATATATATCTATATATATTTATATATATCATCATAAAATTTAGACAAATTCTTTCATTATACTCACACTTCTAGCCTTTTAATGATATTATTGTACATATTAGGATTGTGAAGGTTTTATTCATTGATCTTCATATTTGTAAACTTTAAAATACAAAATCCTCATTATTATACTAACATACAATCAATGAAATGTAAGGTGTAAATGGATGCTTAATGGAAATAAGTACAGTTGGTTAGGATTTTAGAGGAAATAAAGCACATGAGGCTCATGAAAAATGTTTAAGGTTATTGTATGTATTCAAGACTTCACTAATCATACACTTAATAAAGATATAAATACTTTTATATTTTAAATCCTCAGTTGTTCATGCATATAATAAGTTTGCATTTTTTTTTCTTGAAGATAACTTCAGTTTGCTTGTAGAAGTTTTGAAGAGTGGGTCAGGAAAGCTTGTGCAGTAAAGGAAGGAGAACACTCTGAATTAGGCCAGAAATTGTAGCTTTGGTGGTGGATGACAAATGCCCAGGGAACTAGAGGAGTTGCCAGGAATTTCAGAGTTTTGTGAGGATGCATGATTCCTTCTCCTACATTATTCATCTTGGTATAGTATCCTGATTTCCTAGTATCTTTCTGAAAACAAAATTAGCCATAAACATACATGCAGTTCCTTCAGTTGAAATGTTATCCCCAGTTATCAGTTACAATCTGACAAATTCAAATAAATTTTCATTTAGAAAGCAGTTATTTTCCTGACACTTTATGTTACTATAGAATGTGCATTCATTTTTTTCTTTGTTGTTTTGGCTTCTGAAATTCACATCTCCTTAGGAAAAATGACTTCTCCTAGTTCAGCATATTTAAAGATTTTTTTCTTTTTCATTTTTTTTCCGGGACTATATCATCATATTTCTCTTTTCTCTTAGCAAGTAGGGGATGTAAGCCCTATTTTTACTTCTGGAATTTGGTTATTTGACATCACTTCTTTGATATTCTGCTTAGTTCTTCTACTACTCTACTTAGTTTTCATGCATCTTTGACCAGTCCTTCAAAAATCTCTCTTATGTGGTTAACTCACCTTGTGAGAGAGTGTCCAAAGCAATACATTTTAATTCAGGTAAAGTATACAATTCAGGTACCTCATGGCTGAATACTGCTTTGTTTCTATCTAGTATTTATTACAAATGGTCCGATAATTTAATGTTAATATATAATATATAATTTAATATAACTTTTTATAATATATAATTTAATATAAGTTTCTTGTGAAGGAAATGAAAATAACCAAAAAATTAGCATCTGTACTGGTTATGCTTGTAACTTGACATGCGATATAACCATCTAGAAAGACCTAACTGCAATTGAGAATCAGTCACTATTTGATTTATCTGCATGCAAGTGTGTGGGACATTTCATTTATCAATGTGTGATTTAGGAGGTGTCCACCATTTGCTGTGGTGCTCTCCCTAGAATAGCGGTGCTGAGTAGAGTTGTGGGATATTAGATCACACTGTGCAAATGTGTCACTCTTTTACTCAGATTGGTTTTTAAAAGAGCTGAACGGCCTCTAGAAGGAGAGCTTAGGTAGGATTTCATATTTGTGAAAGAAAGCAAATTGAATTAACTATGACAGTAAGCAAGAAACATTCCTCCATGGTCTCTGCTTCACTTCCTTCCTCTAGAGTCCTGAGCTGACCAAACCCAAAAAAGAACTGTCATCAATGCCTGTGAGACAAACATGCCATTAACACTACAATTTTGGTCATAGTCTTAATCACAAAAGATGAAAGAATCCTAGGTCACTTTTTCTGATTATTATATATTTGTTAAAAAATAAATGATAGAAAGAAAAAAAGATGAGATACATAGGTAGATAGATAGATACAAACATACATACAACCTATATGCATACATGTATACATACATACATAGAGCAATAGATAGTGATTGATAGATTTAATATATTGTCAGGCATTTATCATATCTCATGACTGATATTATATATTATAATTTCTACATAAATCCAAAATAAGAATAAGTGAACATAGATACATTGATACTATTATTTACTATTGTTTAGCTGTATATGTTATGGAAAATTGACCAATATTAAAAATGACCGTATTCTCTCATCTTAGTGAAATATGCCATCATACAAAAACTTTCAGATGCTATAATAATACACGTATTCTTACAAATGCTACAAAATCTACTTTTTTAATCTTAGTTTTAATTTGGTGTTTTTCTATTCCATGTCTAGCTGAAGGTTTCTTCAAATCTCCTTTATACCACCAACTCAAGCCTTGACCATACCTCTTCCCTACGTTTCACCAGAGATCATGCATTACATTAGAAGAGAAGTTCATATACATGTCAGTCCTGTTGATTCCTGAAGACACTGCTTCCTTTGTGTCAGTAAAACTCCCTGAGTATTACAGTCTTCCTGACACCTGTAATAGTGTGTAATGTACTCCCTAAGATGGGAATTTGATGGAGACATCACAATTAGGACTGAATATTCATGAGTAATTATCTAGGAGGAAACATTACAAAATAATGTAGAGAGAATCTGGAGAAATAACAAAGTGATTGAGAGCCTCTTGATTTTCTGCGGAGGATAAGAATTCAGTTATGTAAAGGAACTCATGTCTGCCTCTTGCACGAACTTGATAGAATCCAATACCTTATTCTAGCCTCAAATGTTTCTATAAACATATATGAATACAAAATACAGATATATGTATACTTATACATACAAACATACAGATATGCTTTATAAAAGCATACAAATTGATGGGTCCTCTTGTCTCAAAAGCAGCTTCACCTGTTAATATCTTTATAATTTAAATGAATTTTTAGAAAGTAATATGTCAGTTTTCTCTGCCTGGCTATTTCTGATCCTTATTTGTTTTATGTTTTTATAATTTTAATGTATCTATCTTTTAAATATCTATCAAAAAATTGTCAACTCTCCCAATTATTTTGAGGATCAAATGTTCAATGAATTAGCTTATTTCCTTATGAATCAAGTAATGACTTGTTTTATCTTTCTCTTGTATGTTGAAAACTTAATAAATATTGTATTAACCATATTTTGATTTCTATATTCTTTTCTCTCTTATTTTTAGGGGAGGATTCTAGGAGAAATTTGTACATCACATAGTTGTTGGTAAATGGAACTCTTGAAGGAAAAAAATGAAAGAAATATAATTTTGAAATTCCTCATATTATCTGTCTTTATTCTGTGTTTGACTAAAGATGAAGAGAAATGTATAAATGTAAAGGTAGAGTTAGCAGCACTTGTTAATGGATTAGATTTAGGAGGTGTAGAAAAAGTATGATTAACAGCAAATCCTGGATCTGTGATGTGATTATATAAGGATATGATATTTATATTTCTTCAAATAAGAGAAAATTAATATCAATTTATTATCATCTATGCAAATCCAGGATTCTTTTAGGATTGTTTTCATTTACTTTGTCTTTGTGGCACACCTCTATCAAGAACAACCCACCACTCATAAATAATTTTTATCTCTTTCTTATACTCATGTACTTGGCTCTCATGTAGAAGACTTGTCAATGACAATCAAGATTTATGCTTTTTAGGCAGTAATGTATATGAAAACAAACTTGAAATTTAATAAAATACATCTTTTGATAGAATAAAATGAAACAGGCCTGAAATTAAGTACTTACTAACCCTTCCCCATGAAGCTCATCCAAGTAAAACAAGAGTTGGAATGAAAAGGAATATGCTAAAAATAATGCAGTAATTATGTGTGTTGATTATCAAGGATGTATGTCTCTGATATTTCGCCATTGTGTCTATTTGCAGAATTTTTCTTGCAGATGATCATAATTTCAGTCAGATGTTTCAGTGCTTACGGAGGAGGCAGAACTGGGTCAGTTCAGTGATTATTCCTCATAGGAGCAATGTGACAGAGTGCTCTGCATCCAATAAAGACAGAACATTGGCTGAGGGAATAGTGTGCTTTCTTTTGGAAGCTGTACTAGCTGCTAAGGCTCAGCTGGGGTTCATTGCATACTTATTGATTAGATCAGAATTGTTCTCTTCTCAGTTCCTCAAGGCCTGAGTCACAGCTGCAAGCTGACTGTGCTAAGACTAATATAACACTACATATAATCATACTAAGCATAGAACTCTTGTTTTATCGACCATCCCTGGGTATACCACCAGTTCTCTTAGTTACCTGATTTATCAGAACACTAGAGACCATCATTTCATGTTGGGTTTTTTTTTAGAGATATAAACATTTATTTCATAACTTTGCCATAATTTGCTAATGAGACATGTACTGAGAACATTTAAAACACTGGCGTGGCCCAATGCTGAGTCTTCCAGGCAGCAAGGAGCAGATGTACCATACTGGCCAGTTTTGCATCACTTAGAGCCACCTCCTTTTTGGGGGCCATTAGTCCTTATTTCATGCCAGATTTTCACTAGAGGCTCCCTGTTCTCCAAATGAGTTCATGACCATAAATGATATATCATATTCCAAAGAGAGCTCCCCCAAGATGTGCTGCATGATCAAAGAATTTCCATCCCAGTATCCTCCCAGCTGTATTCATGTCAATGTTGGCTTTTAAGGCATTGCCTGCTGTGAAGGTGAAGACCGGGAGGAAGGTAATGGCCAGCCTCCCTTCTGGGATCTTGGTGCTGACTGCTGCAAGCACAGTCATGATTGCTCCTGATGCACCCAGTAAAGGTTCGTATCTTCCTGTGGCAACTTTACACACATAACTGACAAAATTGGAAATGACACCTGCAGACAGGTACACTGCCACAAACTGCTCTTGACTCAGAATGTTCACAATGCTAGATGAGAAACTCCATAAAACATACATATTTGCTGCCATGTGGAATAAGGAAAAATGTCTGAATGTTGACAGCAACATTGGAGAACAAAGAACCTTTGATGCTGGATTGGATGTAAAATATCTGATCATGGTTCGGTACAGAGATGGGACCTTCCATAGGCAGAATACTAGAGCATTTGCAGCTGTGATACCTGTCACAGTCCGCTGGCCAATACCTAGGCTATTCCACCACTTGTTAATCTCCTTTCTGAGGTCTCCTTCCTTTTGCGGTCTTATGCTATCCAACCAGTCATCTTTAATACTATCAAAATAACTCTGGACCCTGGATTTCAATGATTCATATTGCCAAATAGCAGCTGATCCAAATGCACAACCTGTGAACTCAACAGTGAAGAAAAAGGGCTTCACGAGAGTCCTTATAGGGTAGGAGGAAGGGTAAAAGACTGTCTCTTCCAGAGGCAGAATCAAGGCACTTCTCTTACATGCTTCCCCACTTGACCCCGTGTCTGCTCTTCGAGGTTCAACTTTTCTTGGTGTTTTTCTGAATCCACATTTTTGCTGAAGAAGTAAGTTATACCTGCGTCCGAGCAGCCGTGGGGCTTGGGCCGCAGAGAGCTCCTGGCAGCCGCCGCCCACGGGAGCTGTGCCCAACCTCGCGACGCCATCTTCCCAACCTCTGCCCCACCATGGCCCGATCTTACCAACCCCCTCATGTTAGTTTCAATACTTGACTTCTAGATACATTTTAACTCATTAAGTTGAAAATAGTAAGACCAGAACTTGAAAACTGCTTCCATTATTGTGCAATAAAATTCTTAAAGACTGGGACAATATTTATACATTTCATCATATATATGCTTTCTTCCTAAAATAGAACTTGCCTTTGTTATAAATTAAGTACTGCAATAAGATGCAAATTTGTTGGTGATATTACAGGAGTCTTGGTTCTGGACTGTTTCAAACAATAGTTTGAAACAAGGGACATAGATAGTTTGAGAAAATCATATTTATCAAGCAGTAGAAGTTTCTTATGTAAAGAAAGCAATTGAAATGGGATTGTGTTAGACTGCTCAAAGGCAGCAGGCAGCCTCTGGGTCCTGCAATCTGTAATTTAAGAAAGCATTTTTAAGTGTTTCTTAGATGGGAGACATTTTCATGAAGTGAAATGATCTCTCTCACACTTCCCTTCTCTCTCTCTCTCTTTCTGCCTCTCTCCCTATTTCGTACAAATTCACAGTAAATTTTACTTTTGGTATTTTTAGCAACCTCTTCATAAAAGCTGGGAAACCTAGAAGACTAATATTATAAAAATTTCTTTCAAGAATTGAGACCCATCAGTAGAATACAAGTGTGGACAAACATACTGGCTATTTTCTACTACAGAGGTAACCACCTCACTAGGAAATATGAATCTCATTAAATTGTTTATCTAATCTTGTTTTCATTTTGGTATGTGGTACCACTGTAAAAAAATTTAATTTCTTAGGTTTTTTTTTTGTTTGCTTGTTTGTTTTTAATTTGGTGGAATAAAGACTTTTAAAGTATGTCCTTACTGGTTGGAGATGGCCCACACCTTTGATCCTGGGGAGGCAGAGACAAGTGGATCTCTGGAAAGTCAGGATCAGGCTAGTTTACAAAGTGAGTTCCAGAATACTGAGGGGACTTAAGAAGTGAGTGAACAGACATGGGAATACCCCACTCTCTAGGACCTCCACAGTGGGACAAAACCCTAGGCACTTAGCCCTACTCCCTTGGCTTTTCTAGCCAGCAAACAGGGAGTTTCCTGCAGTTAGGCTCCCCCAAAACCAAACCCCATCCACTCGACCCTCCAAGCAACTAGCCACACCCTAGCTAAAAGCTGAGAGCTTGCTATAACACTAAGGGGACCAAGAGAGAGCATCAGAAGAGCAAAGCAAGAGAGAAGACCAAAAGAACAGGCTTATAGAGACCTCAAAGTCTTTCTGAGGCAGACATTGACAGTACAGAGCAGACCAAGAAAAACTCCCAAACACTCAGACAACCACTGCAAGGTTAGGACCAAGACACAATAACATTGCTGGCTTAATTTGAAGGAAGAGATTGGGTAGGCACCAGTGCAAGAATTCCTCCAACAACCTAAAAAGCAACATAGTAACACCAAAACCCAGTGGTCACACAACAGGAAGACTTGATCATCCTAAACCAGTAGAAGTAGAAGAAAACGACTTTAAACATAACTTTATGAAAATGATGGAGACCTTTAAGGAAGAAATGAAAAACTCCCTTAAAGAAATGGATGAAAAGACAAACAAAAAATCTGAAGAAATTAATAAATCCCTCAAAGAAACCCAAGAAAACCAAGAAAAAACAAAAAAACAGGTGAAGCAAGTCTTCAAAGCCTGAAGACTGAAATAGAGGTAATGAAAACACAAACCAAGGGAATTCTTATAGAAAATCTGGGTAAACGAACAGGAACTACAGAGACAAGTATAACCAATAGACTACATTCTGATAGATAGAAGAAAGAATGTCAGGTGCTGAAGATACTATAGAGGAAATAGACTCATTAGAAAAAGAAAACATTAAATCCAACAAATTCTGAACACAAAACATATAGGAAATCTGGGACACCATGAAAAGACCAAACCCAAGAATAATAGGGGTAGAAGAAGGAGAAGAACTCCAGCTCAAAGGCACAAAAAATATATTCAACAAAATTATGGAAGAAAATGTTCCCAACCTAAAGAAAGATATCTCTGTGATGGTACAAGAAGCTTACGGAACACCAAATAAACTCCATCAAAAAAAAATCTACTCACCATATAATAATCAAAACACAAAACATGCAGAATAAAGAATATTAGGAGCTGCAAAAGTTAGACCTATCAGAATTACACCCGACTTCTCAATGGAAACCATTGAAATGAAAGCCAGAAGGTCCTGGGTAGATGTGCTGCAGAAAATAAGAGACCAGGGATGCAAGCCCAGATTATTATACCAGCAAAGCTTTCAATCACCATTGATGGAGAAAACAAGATATTCCATGAAACATAAAAAAGTTATCCACCATGATAAAGTTGGCTTCATCCCAGAGATGCAGGGCTGGTTCAACATGTGAAAATCTATCAATGTAATCCACCATATAAATAAACTGAAAGAAAAAAAAAACATATGATCATTTCATTAGATGCTGAAAACGCATATGACAAATTTCAACACCCCTTCATGATAAAGGTCTTGGAGAGATTAGGGATACAAAGATCATATCTAAATATAATAAAAGCAATATACAGCAAGCCGACAGTTAACATCAAATTAAGTGGAGAGAAACTCAAAGCGATTCCACTAAAATCAGGAACAAGACGAGGCTGTCCACTCTCTCCATATCTCTTTAATATAGTGCTTGAAGTTCCAGCAATAGCTATAAGACAACATAAGGAGATCATGGGGATTCGAATTGGGAAGGAAGAAGTCAAATTTCATTATTTGCAGATGATACGATAGTGTACATAAGTGACCCCAAAAACTTACCAAAGAACTTCTACAGAATATAATTACCTTCAGTGATGTGGCAGGATACAAGATCAACTCAAAAAAATCAGTAGCCCTCCTATATACAAAGGATAAAGAAACAGAGAGGGAAATCAGAGAAACATCACCTTTCACCATAGCCACAAATAGCATAAAGTATCTTGGGTTAACACTAACCAAGGAAGCAAAAGATCTATTTGACAAGAACTTTAAGACCTTAAACAAAGAAATTGAAGAGGATACCAGCAAATGGAAGGATCTCCCATGCCCCTGGATTGGTAGGATCAATATAGTAAAAATGGCAATTCTACCAAAGGCAATCTATAGATTCAATACAATCCCCATCAAAATCCCAACAAAATTCTTCATCGACCTAGAGAGAACAATAACTAACTTTATATGAAAAAACAAAAAGCCCAGAATAGCCAAAACAATAAAGGAACTTCTGGAGGCATTACCATCCTAGACTTCAAACTCTATTAAAGAGCTACAGTACTGAAAACAGCTTGGTATTGTCATAAAAACAGAGACGTTGACCAAGGAATCGAATCGAAGACCCGGATATTAATCCACAAACCTATGAACACCTCATATTTGAAAAAGAAGCTAAAATTATACAAGGGAAGAATGAAAGCATCTTTAACAAATGGTGCTAGCATAACTGGATGTCAACCTGTAGAAGAATGAAAATAGATCTTTATCTACCACCATGCACAATACTCAAGTCCAAATTGATTAAAGACCTCAATATAAATCTGACCACACTGAACCTGATAGAAGAGAAAGTTGGAAGTAGCCTGCAATACATGGGCACAGGAGACCACTTCATATGTAAAACCCCAGTGGCACAGATAATAAGAGCAACAATGAATAAATGGGACCTCCTGAAACTGAGAAGCTTCTGAAAAGCAAAGACACAGTCAGTAAGACAAAAAGGCATCCTACTGAATGGGAGAAGATCTTCACTAACCCCACATCAGACAAAGGTCTGATCTACAAAATATACAAAGAATTCAAGAAACTAGACATTAAAATTCTAAATTACCCAATTAAAAAATGGGGTAATGATCTGAACAGAGATTTCTCAACAGAAGACGTTCGAATGGCCAAAAGATACTTAAGGTCATGTTCAACTTCCTTAGCAATCAGGAAAATGCAAATCAAAACAACTTTGAGATACCATCTTACACCTGTCAGAATGACTAAAATCAAAACCACCAAGGATAGCCTATGCTGGAGAGGATGTGGAGTAAGGGTAACATTCATCCATTGCTGGTGGGAATGCAAACTTGTGCAGCCACTTTGGAAATCAGTGTGGCAGTTTCTCAGGAAATTGGGAATCAACCTACCTCAGGATCCAGCAATACCACTCTTGGGAATATACCCAAGAGATGCCCAATCATACTACAAAAGCATTTGTGCAACTATGTTCATAGCAGCATTATTTGTAATAGCCAGAACCTGGAAACAACCTAGGTGCCCCTCAATGGAAGAAT
>PVIU01024200.1:0-25932 GCA_004026605.1 Ondatra zibethicus
GCTGGTTCCTTGAGAAAATCAACAAGGTCGACAAACCCCTGTCCAAACTAATCAAAAGATGGAAAGAGAACATGCAAATTAACAAGATCAGAAATGAAAAGGGGGATATAACAACAGACACTGAGGAAATTCAGAGAATCATTAGGTCTTACTACAAAAGCCTGTATGCCACAAAATTGGAAAATGTAAAAGAATGGACAGTCTTTTAGATAAATACCATACACAGAAATTAAATCAAGACCAGGTGAACAATTTAAATAGACCTATATGTCATGAGGAAATAGAAGCTGTCATCAAAAACCTCCCAACCAAAATGAGCCCAGGACCAGATGGTTTTAATGGAGAATTCTACCAAAACTGCCAAGAAGAGCTAATACCTATACTTCTTAATGTGTTTCACATAATAGAAACAGAAGACTCATTGCCAAACACTTTTCATGAAGCTACAGTTACCCTGATACCAAAACCACAGAAAGACGCAACCAAAGAAGAGAATTACATACCAATCTCACTCATGAACATCGATGCAAAAATTCTCAATAAAATACTGGCAAACCGAATCTAAGAACACATCAAAAAAATTGTTCATTATGATCGAGTAGGCTTCATCCCAGAGATGCAGGGCTGGTTCAACATATGAAAATCTATCAATGTAATCCATCATATAAATAAACTGAAAGAAAAAACCATATGATCATTTCATTAGATGCTGAAAAAGCATTTGACAAAATTCAACACCCTTTTATGATAATGGTCTTGGAGAGATTAGGGATACAAGGACCATATCTAAATATAATAAAAGCAATATACAGCAAGCCAACAGCTAACATCAAATTGAATGGAGAGAAACTCAAAAGCAATTCCACTAAAACCAGGAACAAGACAAGGCTGTGCACTCTCTCCATATCTCTTCAATATAGTGCTTGAAGTTCTATCAATAGCTATAATACAATTTAAGGAGATCAAGGGGATTCGAATTGGAAAGGAAAAAGTCGAACTTTTGTTATTTGCAGAAGATATGATAGTGTACACAAGTGACCCCAGAAACTCTACCAAAGAACTCCTACAGCTGATAAATACCTTTATTGATGTGGCAGGATACAAGATCAACTCAAAAAATTCAGTAGCCCTCTTATACACATAGGATAAAGAAGAAGAGAGGGAAAACAGAAAAACATGATAGCCACAAATAGCATAAAGTATCTTGGGGCTACACTAATTGACAAGAACTTTAAGGCTTTGAAGAAAGAAATTAAAGAGTATACAAGAAAATGGAAGGATATCCCAATGCTCCTGGATTGGTAGGATCAATATTGTAAAAATGGCAATTCTACCAAAGGCAATCTATAGATTCAATGCAATCCCCATCAAAATCCCAACAAAATTCTTCATAGACCTTGAGAGAACGATAACTAACTTTTATATGGAAAAACAAAAACCCAGGATAGCCAAAACAATCCCATACAATAAAAGAACTTCGGAAGGCATTACTATCCCTGACTTCAAACTCTATTACAGAGCCACAGTAATGAAAACAGCTTGGTATTGGCATAAAAACAGAGATGTTGATCAATGGAATTGAATCAAAGACCCAGATATTAATCCACAAACCTATGAACACCTCATATTTGACAAAGAAGCTAAAATTATACAATGGAAGAAAGAAAGCATCTTCAACAAATGGTGCTGGCATAACTGGATGTAAACCTGTAGGAGAATGAAAATAGATCCTTATCTATCACCATGCACAAAACTCAAGTCCAAATGGATTAAGGACCTCAATATAAATCCAACCACACTGAACCTGATAGAAGAGAAAGTGGGAAGCAGCCTGCAATGCATGGCCACAGGAGACCCCTTCCTACGTGAAACCCTTTTGGCACAGACAATAAGAGCAACAATGAATAAATGGTACCTCCTGAAACTGAGAAGCTTCTGTAAAGCAAAGGACACAGTCATTAAGACAAAAAGGAATCCTACTGAATGGGAGAAGATCTTCACTAACCCCACATCAGACAAAGGTCTGATCTCCAAAATATATAAAGAACTCAAGAAACTAGATATTAAAATTCTAAATAACCCAATTAAAAAATAGGGTAATGATCTGAACAGAGAATTCTCAACAGAAGGAGTTGGAATGGCCAAACAATACTTAAGGTCATGTTCAACTTCCTTAGCGAACAGGGAAATGCAAATCAAAACAACTTTGAGATACCATCTTACACCTGTCAGAATGGCTAAAATCAAAACCACCAAGAATAGCCTATGCTGGAGAGGATGTGGAGAAAGAGAATACTCATCCATTGCTGGTGGGAATGCAAACTTGTGCAACCACTTTGGAAATCAGTGTGGCGGTTTCTCAAGAAATGGGGAATCATCCTACATCAGGATCCAGCAATACCACTCTTGGGAATATACCCAAGAGATGCCCAATCATACTACAAAAGCATTTGTGCAACTATGTTCATACAGCATTATTTGTAATAGCCATAACCTGGAAACAACCTAGGTGCCCCTCAATGGAAGAATGGATAAAGAAAGTGTGGAATATATATACATTAGAATACTACTCAGCGGTAAAAAACAATGACATCTTGAATTTTGCATGCAAATGGATGGAAATAGAAAACACTATCCTGAGTGAGATAACCCAAACCAAAAAGATGAATATGGTATGTACTCACTCATTAGTGGACCCTAGCCATAAACAAAGGACATTAAGCCTATAGTTCACAAGTCTAGAGAAGCCAAATAGCAAGGTGAACCCAAAGAAAAACATATAGATCCTCCTAGAAATTGGAAGCAAACAAGACAGCCAGGCAAATGTTTGGAGTACGGGGGTGGGGGTGAGGGTGTGAGTGGGTTTGGGGAAAAGGGAGAAGGGGAAGGAGAAGGGAAGGACTGGGCAGAGAGCCTGGGGGAGTGGGAGGGTGGAGATGGAGGAAGGGTGGATATTGGAGCAGGGAAGCAGATATCTACACTAAGGGAGCCATTTTAGGGTTGGCAAGAGACTTGGCTCTAGAGGGCATCCCAGGTGTCCTTGGGGATGTCCCCTGCCAGGTCCTTGGGCAGCAGAGGAGAGGGTGCCTGAACTGGCCTTGTCCCATAGTCACATTGATGAATATCTTGATTATCACTATTGAAATTTCGTCCGATTGATGGAGATAGAGACAGAGACCCACATCCACATCAGAGCTCCCAAGGTCCAGTTGAAGAGCAGAAGGTGGGAGAAGATGAGCAAGGAAGTTGGGACCGAGAGGGGTTGGTCCACCCACTAGACAGTGTGGCTGATCTAATGGGACCTCACCAAATCCAGCTGGACTGGGACTGAACGAGCATCTGATCAAACCGGACTCTCTGAATGTGGCTGCCAATGTTGACGGACTGAGAAGCCATCAATATTAGCACTGGGACATATCTATTCTGCATGTATTGGCTTTTTGGGACCCTAGGTACTTGGATGCACACCTTCCTAGGCTGGGATGGAGGGGGGAGGGCCTTGGACTTCCCACAGGGTAGGGTACCCTGCCCTTTTTTAAGGATGGAGGGGGAGGAAATGCCAATTTTTGAATGGAAAAAGAAAAAAAAAGAAAAAGGGGCAATCAATTTGAGACAAGAGTGAGTGAGGGGCATGAGAAAGAAAAGTGAGTTGATATGTATTTATATTTTAAGAAGAATTTTAAATGCTAATCTTGAGACATAGTATTAAATAGAGAGCAATGAGAAAATGAAATACAAATGGCTGACAAACACTTAAAAATGTGCAACATTTTAGCCATTGGGGAAATGTGGGCATGGCTTGTTTCTTAAAGGGTCAGGACAGATCATTACAAAGCCCTTGCCTGGCTCTAATGGTACAATAGCACGAACTGTACTGTAGAGACAGTAATGCAGGCATTACAGAGGGTAACTACACCCATGAAAACACAGAAAATAAGTAATCTCATACCAGAAAAGCCAAAAGAAGGGAATCATTCTCTCTCTCATACGCACACACACACACACACAGACACACACACACACACACCCCAACAATAACAATAATAACAGGAATCAATAATCATTGGTCATTGCTTTGGCTCAATAGAAATGGTGTAAATTATCAAATAAGAAGACACAGACTAGGTCCATCTTTTGCTGCATATAAGAAACACACCTCAACATCAAGGACAGATGTTGGCTCAGGTAAATGTTGAAAAAGCATGCTGCTGTAGCCATTTTAAAATCTATCGAAATGTGCTACCACCTAATAAATCCCCTAAATACCTTCAAGGTGGACTAAAATACAGAATTGTATTTTGCTCTTCGTTCTCGGTGTCTGGGTTCACAATGATGGACTGACTAGGTATATACTTTGCAGTAAATATCAGATACTGCATTATCACTATCTTTTATATTTTGCTTATATCTTATGATAAAACTTCCAGAGCAGCAATAAAATGTTGCTGAAAATAGTAGCTCAAGAGCCTTGTAAGTTAAAAATCAAAAAACCCTGATATTAATATATGTCTATGTATTGTAATTCCTCTCAGTATGTAATGACCAAACATTAAAATGCACATTATCTGGGAAGAGATCTTAGATTTTATGAGCAAAGTAAGAAGCAAATACTTCTTTTTTTAGTGCCAGCCATTAGCTAGATACCTTTGCCACAGGACAAAGTTGGCAATTTAAGTAGCATACAAATTATAATACCATCCATTAGTATAGTAAGGTGACAAGAAAGTCCTTAAACTTTAAAAAATACACAATACATGTATAAGCAAATAATCACTCCAGTGTGAAGATTCTACATGATGTCAGATTGAGAATTCCTCCTTCTGTGAAACTCTCTAGAGCTGTAGATTACAAATACCTACTGTAGGACCCAGTCACGACAGGCACCACTAAGGAACTGATCAGCCCTGGGGAAAATACCTAACCTTCCAAAGGACATACCTAACATTCCAACCATTGTAGATAGGATCCCAGGACCTTCCTTAGCCCAGCACACACCCATCCACTTTTACCAAGCCACCTTAGACAAATGTCAGTCAGTCAGGGGTCCTGAACCTTAGAAATCCCTCACCCCAACTTCTGCTATGATGAAAACCCCACCACAACTGAACTTGAGGCTCTCTGATTGTGCCAATGTGCTGAACACATGGAAAGCCCAAGTTCAAACTTGCATAAAGGTTCTTTGCTTTTATATATGGCATTTGGTCTCCCTGGTGGTCCCCACAATTTGGACCTGACACCTACATTAAACCAGTTTTATTTAAAATTCCATTTTCTAGGTTCCATCTCCTAAGTGTTATTAGTCAGAGTAACTCAGATGTTGTTAAGCTTGTGATGGTCAAATTGAACTAAACTAAGATTACCCCTGTGGCCTGGCCTGTCACCTGGGTACCCTGTCCCTTTAAGAGACAAGCCCCGCCCACTCCCAATCTTTCCCCCTTCCAGCCACAGAGGCAAGGGATCTCCCGCCTCCTCTCTAGCCCACTCTCTGTCAGTCCCTCTTCAGAAGAGGTAACTACTGCCTCTCTACCCTGCTTGCCCCTTCTCTCTTCCCCTCTTTCCTCCATAATCCCTTTACCCATTAAATAAACTCTATACCCAAGCTCTCTCTACATGGCTTATGTCTCTGACCTGCCACAGGACCTGCCAGGGTCATACCAGTATGAATGAAAACAACTCCTTTTATGCCTTCTTTATGATCCCAAGTTCCCAAAACGAGTCAAATTCTATGCTGGGTATAACTAATGAGAAAAACCACATGTCTCTACCACGCCCGATGTATTTTTAACTACTTTACTCTTCAATTCTGTACTTCCCCTTACCATAACCAAACAGGTTAGATGTCAGCTACCCTAAGACCTTCTGACAAGGCTGTGACCCACTTGTGGTTTTCCCCTTTATAAATCCTGTAATTTGCTGGCCTGGCCTATCACCTTGGTGCCCAGTCCCTTTAAGAGATAAGCCCTGCCCATTCCCAACCTCCCCCTTCTGCCAAGGCAAGTAGGTCTCCCTGTCTCTCCCCACCTCCCCCACTTCTTCTGGAGAGGTAGCTTCTGTTTCTCTCTCTTCTTCTCTTCCTCCTTTCCTTTTCCCTCCATAACCCACTAAATAAACCCTATACCCCAGCTCTCTCTGCATGGCCTATGTGTCTCTCCCTGAGAAGGCCTCGGGCCAGCCGCCACTGCCCCTCAAAGGGACAGTCGTAGGTCACCAGCATTATTAAAGATAACAAATCCTAGCCTCAATACTGCTCTCAGTCTCTCCAGTGCTGAGTTGCTTCCTAAGTCCAGGCTTGTTTCAATAAACCCCTTTAAGTTTGCATCGGATACTGGCTCTGTGGTAGTCTTATTTAGTTAGGGGTCTTGCTGCAGTGGCACAACAAGCTGTAGTAAACTCTTCTTGCATTTCTGAGAAGCAGCCAAATTTGGATACTGTTACTCCACGCTCACTGAATATTTGTTTTTAAATTCTCCATATCAATACCCCCAGTGTGTGAAGGGCACAATGGCTGTGAAGAAACATTTTCAGTCTCTGTAGCCTGTTATATAGCTCTTATTGGCTGAACCACTTTCTAACTCTAAAAAAATCAGCTCCTCAGAGCTGACATTAGCTTTTAACTATTAAGAGGAGTACATGGCATATAACCCAGCACACAGAAGCTGGGAGGAAAACTACCATGAATTAGTGACTACCTTGGGCTAGATATCAAAACAACATTAACAAAATTCCATTCAGAATAGTAAGAACAGGCCTAAGAATTTCAAGTCCCTGAAAAACTCTAAAGCCTCAGAGTGGCATGAGCTGAACAACTCTTTAACTATAACACTCTGGTTCCTGACCTGCTTTGACAGGGTAGGGGTGGGAGATGGAGGGATGGTCCACATCCCAAAGAAGATGTGTGAAGCTGGGGGAGGTATGTGTGTGGGTAAAGAGACCTGCACAATCTGAGGGTGAATAGGGGTGGCAGACAACAGCTTTGAATTGATAAAAGACTTACCCTTTATACTCAACAGTTGCACGTAGATTAAACATTGAGAAGAGGGGACGTGAGCTGGGGTGAGGTTGAGGGACCTAGCACTGACCTTGACGATTGACACTAGCCTATAAAAAGTAAAAGCAGGAAGGGTTATAAGTTCCTCTGCTAGACATAACAATGTCTCCTTTTAGAAAACAGGAACTATCCTCAAGTCCCAGAGGGACTGGAGACCCTTTATCCAAATGTCTGACCTTGGAAAAGGACTTCTACTGGTGAGCAGAAATTATACTACAGTTTCTTAGTCTTTAACTATATAAGCCTGTTCCCGATAATGATCCCAAAAGGGAAGGTCCTGATGTCTTACACTTTTCCCATTATACCATACCATTCTGATTTCTTTGTATTTATTAACAGCACTCTTGCTTTAAAAGGCCTCAGGCTGTGAATCTGAATTGTAGGCATTTCATTCTTGGAATGAGGTGTGTCTAGGAAATCTCTAACAATCCTGTTCTTGGTGTAATTAGGAGGAAAACACAGAATTCCTGGTTCCCTGGATTTTTTTCCCAAAGAATTATTTTGTTTAGAGAGGATACCATTATACACATTTTTATCCTTTATCAAAGCCCACACAAAATTTTCCAAAAGAAAGGCATTAATATTGATCATTAAAAATGAAAGTAAAAAGGTAGTGGAGAAGTGTGGTCTGCATTGTTAAAATGCTGGAACTCTGTCAAGCAGCAAGGGACACCTTGCAGTCCATGCTATCTCTCCCTTTATTTTTTTAAACTAGACATTTTGAAATCATGTTGAAGAGAGCTAACAGGGCTTGTCAGCCATCAGAGGATTACTGGGATGAGAAGAATGAGAATGGGTACAGCAGCTAGAATAATGTCAAATTGGTAATAAATGACCAAAAGGTTTCTCCTGCCACAATAACTAGATCACTCTGGTTCCTATATGGAAAATAACTATGTGGCAAATAGGAAAACACCACTCGGGGCTGTTACTATAGGAGGTGGCATTGAGGCTGAAAAGCCTCCTATTCTAGGTTCTAGGAAGGTTTCCACCTTAAGTATAATCTGAGGGCAAAAATAAAGTTGGTCAACATAAGAAATAGCATCTATCATGTACTCCAAATAAACTTGTACACACTAATTCCTGAAGGATAGGAATGAACATTCCAGGACTGAAGTTCTATGAACAGTTCATGGAATCCCTAAAAAGATACCACAGCCTTTTCTCCTGTGCTGTTTGTTTCATTCTTAAGTTTCTTGTTTAAGTTTCTTAAAATTGTTAGGATACTCTCAAGACTTTTTCTTTGTTTTTGAACACAATGAAAATAAAAACAGATCCAGAAACTATGAATCATTCCTCTAATTCCATAACTCAGGAGGCTGAGGCAGTGGAGTAATCACATAGTAAGAACTTGTCTCAAAGAAAAAGTATACATTACATACACGTGTATAGTGAACTTCAGAGATGTACTCTGAATTCTAGAATAAAGAGGGATTTATGAGAATAATGTGGGTTTGATCCAGCTTGGTCTATAATATCAATATCTATTCCAGACAGTTCTAGAGTAAGAATCAAATCTGAATAACAAAAAGAAAGATTATTTTATGGTATATTTCATTCCTGTTGTAAAGGACTATGACAGAATGGAGTTCTGGTATCTGTTTCGATCCAGGAGAAGACATGGGTTGTGTAAGTAAATTACAAAGAGAGGTATAATTTACCAAATAACTAAGTGAGAAAAATAACTGACAAACTGCTGGCAAATGAAACTAATCAATAAGGACATACATGAAATAGCCAACAAGTAGTTATGAGTTCATTTATGAAAATAAAAATTAGGAAAAATTGTAAGCAACTAAACCACCAGTAGCCTCACATTCAGTCAAAAATTGTAAGGAAAGTTCCCAAGCAAAGATCACAATGTAGCTTGACCTCCAAGAGGGTCACACAGTTCTTGGCATATGATATATGTCCAACATTTGTTAAATAAGATTAAGCAACAGAATTTGGTGAGGAATAATTTCAACTGCAAAGAAACTCATTGCCTCACTATAAATCAATGAAATAATTTATAGATGCTTTCTTGAGTGACCATTAAGGCAGAATAGTAATAGGTGATGTGGACCACATGATGACCACTGCTGTTTGACAAAAAGTTCCAGCATTTTGACTTTGTACACCACAATTCTCCAATATCCTATTGCTTTCCTTTTTAATCATTCATAGTATGTGTTTTGGGAGTTCCCTTATGCTTTTTCTTCTAGGAAATTTTATGTGGGCTTTGAAGGATGAAAATGGCAGTCTCTTTAAACAAAATAATTTTTTGGAAAAACTTCCCACCACTTTGCAATCATATAGAGTGATGACTGCACAGAGGAATCCCTATTGTATCTTCTTGATTACACCAAGAACAGAAAACTTAGAGATTTACTAACCGGACACATCTGACCCCAAGAATGAAAAGCATACAATTCATATCCAGAGCCCAAGGCCATTAAAGCAAGAGTTTAGTTAATAAGTATGGAGAAATCAGAATGGTATAGTATAATGGAAAAAGGGTAAGAAATCAGATCCTTCCATTTTGGGAGCATATAGGGGGAACAGGTCCATATAGTAAGACTAAGACACAAAGGAACACAATCAGGGGACAGCTCAGTGCTTAAACTATATCATGCCCCTTGAGGAATAAAAATTGCTCTTAAACTGTAGTAGAGTCTGATCTCTAAGGACATCCTTTTCCCAGGTCAGTCAGGGGCTTGAGGAAAGTTACTGTCTCCTTAGCTCTGGCAAGAGGAACTTGTGGCCTTTTCACTGATGTAAGACGATTCTTGGTGGAGTTACTGAGTCTTTGAGAATAACAGGCATTTAGATACTTGCTCAGCAATGCATTGGATCTACTTGAAGGCCAGAGGCCTTTTCAGGCTCAGCCATAGAAGGAAAGGTATCAGAGAAAATGGTACCTATCTGAATTCCATCATGACCTGGATGTGGTAGCAAGGGGATCTGTGCCTTCCTGCACTGAGGAAATAGCTCAGTTGCCTATAGTCCCCTCACCTAAAAGAGGCACCTATTGAACTTTGGGGACTGAAGGGTCACAGCAATAGCAGCACTGCTATAAGACAAACAACTAAGGAAAGCAAAAGGAAAATCTGTATCTTCTTCAATTCATGGTGTGTATGCAATGGTCATGGCCTTATGGTCATCAAATTGGAAAACCACTAACTGGCAGATAAATGACAAAAGACATTTGTTCAAGGGAGGCATGGATGGAAATGATAAAACATAGTGAAGACATCAAAATTTATGTAACCGATGTAAACATGCACACAGGCAAGACAAACAATGATACCTAAAAATAATGAAATAGCAGACAAATTGACATCATGCTAAATTAAGACTGAAATATTAAACTTTTAAGGGAACAAATTCAGAATAAATTATCAAGGATGATAGATTACACAGTTAGTAAACTTGAAAAAAAGAGGGTAAATGGAGAACCAAATTAACATAACAACCTTATGAGAATAACTTAAAATGAACACATACTGAAAAATTAAAAAACCTGAGAATATTAGCATAATTAGTAAAAATGAAATCCTAAAATTACATACATATTGGGATACATAGGCACACATGGTTTGATAAAAGGAACCTTAAGATATCATGGAAGGTCTGTAAAAAAGCCACTGCAGACTGCCGCCTTTGTCCAGCACCTAAAACTAGATCCAGACATCAAGTACCAGTTTTAACATGGTATCCTGAACAATTTAATTATAAACTACAAATAGCTTTCATTGGAGCTTTGAATATTCACAGGGGCCTATCTGCCTGCACCCTTGTAATATAAGCATAGTCCTTGGATTAGCTTTAGAAAGTCATAGACCAGTGTTGGAAAGCCAGAAACAGCTGACCATTAATTACTGAGTCACATCAAGAAACACAATTTACAGGTTCTAAAGTCCACAGGTGGTCCCAGACTATTAATATACAGTGTGTCTTCCATTTAACATATAACCCAACTGCAGCTGTTAATACAGAAAGATGGAATGGACATCTTAAAATCAAGTTATTACAAAATCAAGTTATTACAATTCAAAGATACCCCTTGAAAAGGCTATTGCAATTGCATGCTGTGAGTTATATAGTAGACAAAGATTGAACAGAGCTTCTCCCTTAGAAGAAGTTATTAACTCAGAGACAGAACAATAACCAGATATTTCCTGAACATATAGAATAATTCCCCATAAATGTGTTTACAGGGACAGAAATATTTAAAGGAGACAGAAGTTGTGACACCTGGAACAAGCAATACAATCTGAACCGCAGACAAGAAGGGAAATCTGAACCTTAGAAAATCAGATGATCTACAAGCATATTATGCTTAGTACCTAACCCAATATATTGGATTTGCACTTTCATAAGGACAGTAATAGTCTTAGAATTACTCTTTACTCAGCACTGGTGCTAATTAGGTATTATACCTTCTGCCCAGACAAAGAAGTAAATAGAACATGGCAAGGCAAGGCCATGACAAATTACACCCTATGCCTCATAGAAATGTTAACAAGAAAATAAAAGAGAATGAAAGATGGAAGAACACCATGGTATTGATCTGCTGGGCCAAAGCACACTGTTTCTGGGACACCTCCTATTGAATTCTGTAAGGTTAACATTACCCAGTGAGTCAGGCTCAGGCTGTTTGACAACACCATTGTTTGCTTCACCATCACCAACACCACTGAGATTGTGTAAGTTTGAGACATCATCACCGTCACCAACAGCTTTATCTATAGCAACAGGAACAATGAATGAAACAGCCACTACACCAACAGCTACCATCACAACAAACCAAGAGTAGACTATGATATAAGTGATTTATCCTATTATACCTTGGATGGATTCCTACCAGAATACTAGAACAATAAACACTTCATCCTAAACTTCACATACACCAGGAATACATGCTATGGTCAATATGCTCATTGTGAAATTTTGGCAATATGGTATGGCTATTGTGATGAAGGAGAAAAAGTCAATGCCCACATTGACTCTGAAGACATGGAAAACACCAATTTTAAAGAAAGAAACCCAGTGAAATGTCATTTAACACAGATCTGGAGAAATATCACAGCACCTTCAGCCATCTACTTAAACTGGACAGAAATATCTTTTTGTTTGTTTGTTTTTTCTTTTTCTTTTTTTTCAAGAACCCTAGGGTTTCTCTGAAGTTTTGGAGCCTGCCATGGGACTAGCTTTTGTAGACCAGGCTGGCCTCAAACTCACAGAGATCTGCTTGCCTCTGTCTCCTGAGTGCTGGGATTAAAGGTGTGCGCCACCACTGTCCAGCTTGAGAGAAATATCTTTTAAAGCATCCTTCCACCTTACAATGAAGAAGTAGGAGAGAATGAGATCTGAGATTGTCAGACATGGCAGCAAACATTCCTCTCAGTACTTTTGCCCTCATACATATGGCATACAAATCCTGTGTTTGTCTACCAGTACAATAAAACTATAGAGGTTTTAAATAACAATGTATACAATTATCCAGATTCAGACCAGAATGAGGAGCCAGGTTACTTGACTGAGGAGACATTAACAACAACAAACCCATGAGACACTGATAGGAAAACACCATGGAAGCATTTTCTCTCTTGGAATACAATACCACTACCATATGGATTCAAATGCTCAAATTCACTTTTTGGACTATAAGCACAGCTGAATAGGACAAACATGACTACAGTGTTTCTGGCCTACCTACCCTACTAAGGTAAGATGGACATGTGGAATAACCACCTGAGAGGGAAGGCAGAAAATGATTCACTTCCACCTATTAATGACTAGCTGGAAGTTACAGCAGTGCGGACACAACAATTTGAGATTTCCACTGACCTTGACCTACCCTTTGTATCCACTACCTGAGGAGAACCCATGTAGACACCCAGACACTAGAACTCAGATTATACCTTAGCACACATAGCCAGCCATATTTTGCACAGATATGGCCTATATACCACCACCAATTTTTAATGCAAAAGCTCTCAACCCCCATGAAAGACTCTCTGGGATGTGTACAAACTTATGCAAACAGGACTAATGTACTGACTAATGTCACCTCTTGCATATGGGACAAACTCTCTTCAAACTGCCATGTCATCCATCAATGGCTCCAAGTTCAACTGGACCAGCACTATACAAGGTTCAGTACACTGCCAAAAACAACAAATTTAAGTGGTGGAAGAGACAATGGAGTAATCTAACTGATCCACTGGTATTTTTCACATACCATCCTCAGAAGATTTACAACTTGACAACTACATTTACTGATGTATTTTTAAGGAAAATTATGAAACCATAAGAACAATGGGTTCCACTAATTATCAATGGTACACTAGAACCATTCAATGAGAAAGAATTTTTGTAGTTGTAATACCATGCATACACTCCACAATAAGAAAACAATAGACTTCCCAATTCCAGGAACATCACATATTGGCTCCTTCCAGAATATGGAACATTAATTCCTGGTCTGTTGAAATTCCAGCCTGGACTTACACCGGTTCCCAAAGTGCTTTTTGGGCATATAAATTCCTTGTGATTATTTTGGGGTTGTTTAATAAGCTTCATTTTAGAAGGAACTATGACAATAAACTCCAGAGACTGCTATCACCACAGAAGGAACAAACCAGGTGTATGATTCCGTCAGACACATCTGTGTAAGCCATGATTAAAGAAACTTCTTCAGGAAATGTTTCATCCCCATGATGACACCTCAGGCTACATTTATTGTATACCATATTCTTGGTTCTGTCCCCTAATGCCGTTGCCATTTTTGCCAAAAAGAGGGGATCTATATACATTGGTCAGACCAGAGGTGGATGCCTCTGGAGACTCAACAAACTTCCGAATGCTTTATATTTATGGTTTGTTTTTTCATATTAACATACAAAAAAAAAAAAAAAACCCTGAGAAACAACATTGGAATCTAATTATAAAGCTTACTGGACTCTTAGTTGCTCTCTTCATTAATAAAAGAAAAACTACTTGGCCCACAACCATGACCCCCATGCTCTTACTTGACACTGATCAAGTTAGGATGATGCTGTACTATGGTTGCCTTAATTCAGAGTCCTAGAACTCTGACCCTGCTATACTCCCCTTTACAGCATTTTTCTTTGAAGATGATTACATTTATTTTCCAAATGTGTTTTCAACTTGGTGCATACCAACGCTGGAGAAATATAAATTTGGGAAAATACACACATGCTAGAGGAATCCCAACAATATCCTGTGACCTACATAGTTTTGACCATTTTGCTTAATAGCTATATGTTTTAGACCCTGAAATTCATTTTCTTGCATTTATTTGTCTATTAGTAGTTGGAATATGTAGTGTATGCTTTCTCCTTTTCCTGCTGTGGCCCGAATTTGCAAACTTCTGTGAAAGAGTTGATGATTCTTATCCCCATCAGCACTATGTATGTCTCAAGAACAGGGGAAAGAATGAGCATAGTTTTTTTTTTTTTAAAGCCTTTTAGATATGTAAAAGTAACTTAATCAGGAACCCTACAACACCCAAGACTGTACTTGACAACCAGAACCAAGTGGTGTCACTCACTCCAAATAACTAGATATAGCCCAAGAATCCCATGATGTCCAAAGTAAATAAGCAGATATCAAGAACAATGCTCTGCTTTGCACATCTGGAGAGACATCACCTAGATTGGCCCAGTGACTAGAGCATCTCCCCCCAGGATCATGTCCCTTGAATCAGAGACTTTTGTTAGAGCCTGAACTTTAGCTAAGGTACTGACACAGTTGAGTAGCCTTGGGGAAAAAGGCTTAGGAACACAGTTAGCAATGTAGAGTGTGAGCGTTTGTGATGACCGGCAGCATAATAAAATACAACTCTTGTTATATTAACTATGTTCACAACAGTTAGAATCACTTTCCTGATTCATGATTAGATATTTAGATGTAAGTCTGCATGAGAGTGAAGATAGGAAAACTTTGCTAAACCAGAGGCAAGATAACAGATTTTTAAAGAAACATTGACTCACCAGATCCCCTGGACCTTGAGTAGTATGTTGTTATGAGCCTCCTGACTTGGGTGTTAGGACAGGAACTCAGGTCATCCCCAAGAACATGTGCTGAACCACCTACCAAGGCCCATAATCCTTTTTATCTAAGAATCTAAAAGTCTTTTACAGATTAACAACAACAAAAGTGAAATACATACAGTAAATAAATCATCCTTGGAAACACAATGCATCAATGTTAAGATGTTGTATATGGTCAATTTGTACCACAAACTGAATACAATCCAAAGACAATGATCCAAAATTTATAACAGAAAAGCTAATTTCAGAGTCACATGCAGAGCTGAAATACTTTCAGAATGCTATATAGAATTATCAAAAAATAGCACACATACTGACATAATGTGACTTCTATATTTACCACAATAATCAAGAATGCATATAATATTTGTGAAAGAAAAAAGGAGATAGAAAAAGTCAAAAACAAAATCAGGTAAATATAGTCAAGTTTTAGTCCAAATACCAAAGGAAACTCAGCCAGAAAAACTGTGATTTTAACCAATCTACCAATGCTACCTAGATAACTATGATTCTATGTGTACAGAAATTTAATAAATACAGACTTCACAACTCCCACAAAAATCAACTCAAAGTGACGCTTAAACTGTTATGCTTCTGACTCTCTAGCTACTGATAGTTTTTCCAGAAAGGCTCCATGCTCTAGAATTCACTCTGCAAACGAAGGTGATCTCTAGAACTTACTATGGCTGTATAGTCCCTCATGTTCCTTTGTGCTTTCAGGCAAACTGAGCCCTAGTGAAGTTCAATCAAAATGTAATGTAGAAAAATAATTTAATGTCTGCTTCCTGCCATATGGATTATGGCTCAAGATGTGGCATCTGCCCAACACCATGCAAACCTGAGATACCTTTGCAGCCCAGAAATTCCTTTTATCCCCTTGAACTGGACTTCACTAATCCACACACTGGTGGCTGACAGTAGCAGATGGCTAACAGTATTCTAAACATGTATTGCTGAAGAATGATGCCCATTATCTCCTTTCTACCATTTTCTAAACTCTCTGTAACGTTTATAAGACAAACCTGCACATGGAATGTAACAATCAGAATTTCTAGAAACCAGGCCTTCAGCTTTCCAATCTGTCTTTCCACTGTACACCAAAAGTAATGCCTGTGTGTGTACACTTGACAGTGATATTACAAGCACCATAGCCTCCCATACCAGGGTTGTGGAGCCTTTCCCTCCCCAGGGAATCCACACTCAGTGAATCACAGAGGCCAAGGGACATTGCCCAGGTCAACACAGGGACCAACAGAACCAGTATGGTTCATGGTCCATCCAAGTTCCAGCAGCTCTGATAGGTCATTCAACCTGTTCATCCTGGACTGGGGACAGTGGCCCGTATACTCACCATGGCATAGCTTGTGGTCTTTACAGCTTCCTCTAGCAGAACCAGAGGAGAATTCTAGAAAGAACCTGTAAGCTACTTCTCATAGGTACTCCTTACTGCTAAACCTTCTCAGGGTCTCTCATAAGCTAGAACCACCTAATTGGGCCCCCCAAAATTAGCAGTTACCCTATTGGGTAAGCCGATATTAAATGACTCAGACAGCCCAGGCCTTCCCAGTTCTCATTCCACCCTAGGGTCAGAAAGGGCCCTAGTCTGGGAAATTGTAGTTTAGTAGAATCTTCCATTTTCCCAGAGCACATTCTGTTTTTCTTACAAGGCACAGGGTCCATTGGGCATACTTCATTACACAATCAATGTCCAGTGTAGTCAAACACAGGTCACATTCAAACAGGTACTGTTGTGAAAGCAAAAGGAGGTCATAGATTAGAAAACAATGAAGGGCCTAAGGGAGGACTTAGACACAGGAAAGAGACAGTGAAAATGATGTACTTAGAATTCCCAAATGTTATATTAAAAAGTTGAAACAAGCTTTATGGCCATGTGCTCCAGAAACTGGGAATAGGCATTAGAGCACACCAAGTACTGCTCATGCCATTTCTCCCAGGTTGCACATCTTAAACTTGGAAAACACAGTCGTGTCAGGCAGGGCCACACAATTTTATTCAGTTCTTCTATTTTGGAAGAACTAGTGTAACTACAGTAATTTGGTTTCATGAAAGTTCAGTTCTTTATCTGGATTCTTAACTGCCTGGTCTGTGAACCTGAGATATGGCCAGTCAGGACAGTTTTTGATCACCTAAAATTTATCACCTCACTACTCATTACTAATGTCAACTACTGTCAGAGCAGGAGAGCTTTCACCTTGTTGCCCACCCCTCTCTGTGCTGTGACAACACCCGCTTTACAGTTGGTCAGTGAACTCAGTTCTTACACTGGTCCCACTTCATGTGTAAATTCACAATAAAATCTAATTCACTGGTCTAATTTTCCTTTTCACTGACTAGTCAAGACCCAGCCTGAAAGGAGTTGCAGGACAGTCTTCCCAGCCCTAGGCAGCAGAGGCAGGATTAGGTGTTCAAAGCAATTCTCAGTTACATAGGGAGAGGCAAGCCTGAGCTATAGGTGACATTCATCTGAACCCGTAATTCTCAACCTTCCTAAGGCTGTGACTCTGTAAAACAGTTTCTGTTGTTGTGGTGAGCCACCAACTATAAAATTGTTTTCAAGGCTTCTTCATAACTATAATTTTGCTATATAAATATGTGTCTTTTCCGATGGTCTTAGGCCACTCCTGTGATACGGTCATTTGATCCCCCACTCTAAACTGATATAAATAAATAAAGACCACTTAAGAAAAAAATGGAATGAAATTCTTAATGACTGGGAAACATTGGAAAATAGAAACAAATAGAGATTAGAGCAGTAATGTATTTAAAGAAAATGAACCTTAAAAAATAATATCAATAATTGACTTTTTAAAATGATTAAAAATAATTGGAAGAACACACAGCTATACTGACTTTGAAACAAAGTAAGTGTTTCCCTGGTACAGAGAATGCCATTAATAAGACATTGTATGACTTTGACTAAGACTTTGTAAAGTCTTAGTTGCTGAGTGTGCTTTAAGCTGACAAAGATTTACAGCCAATGGTCTGTGCTTCAAACCTCTAAGCTGATTTAACTGAGTCAACCAGGATTGCATATATCTGCATAGAAGAGTTCCCTAACTGGAAACTGAATACTTAGTAGCTCAAGCTATCCTCCCTAAACTATATAGACTCATTAATTCTGTCTGTCTTCATTTACACGAAAGGAATTCATACATGCTGGGAAATTATACAGTAAGTCTCTCACCATGTCCCATCAAGTCCTTCTTTATGATGGGGATATGTGCAGTGTAATGCCTTAAACTTCAGTCATTGATCTAGTTATTGTCTAATCTTGTTTCCCCCTGCACAGTACTGTGTAACACAGTACACAGTTTCTCCTAGTCTAGTCTGAAGGGAGTAGCCCTGCTCCACACACAAATCCTTTTCCTGTTACTGCAATGAACAGTCCACTATGTGACTCAAACTGGTAATTTTAGAACTGTGGTGCTGCAGACCTGTAATCCAAGAATTTAGGGTGGTTAGTCAGGAGGATAGCAAGGGACTACAGGCAGGGTTCAAGCCACCTCAATCTACGTAGGATATCTTGGTTCAAAACCACTTTTCAAAGACTGGAGATGCAGCTGTTCTAGAATTAATATACCTTTATGGAACATCAGGACTTAATGTTGTTTGTGACTCTGTAATGTCCCCTCGAGCAGCACCTTAGAGGCCATTCTTTGTTGGGAGGTGGGCTTTTGGCTGGTTGTAAATTAGGGTTGTCTCCTTTGTTATGGAAATGTAGTTCAATGGCCAGTTAATCCTGGTAAACAGACGCTTGCATTTTATCATACTAATCTCTAGCAGGCACAGTGGTTAGCATATCTTTGGAGTATTTGGTAGGCAACCGGGTGCCCTACCTAAATTCGCCTTTGTGTGACTTAAAGTATCCTAAGAATTGGTATATCCTTATACCATCAATTCTATTACTCTTCTACCTCACAGTTTAGCAGTGGAGTGCTATCCTAAACAGGAGAGACCGTTTTACAAGCTCTACAGAATCAACTCCAGCCAGATCCTAAACGTAAATGCTAGAAGTGGGAACATCTGGAAGATACTAGGGAGACTAGGGCTCTCCGAATTTGGCAAATCTGTCCTCCATAGCGACAATTCAAGCACCACAGGTGCCGGCATTTCACAGTGACGTCCGAAACAACGATATTTCTAAGCGCAGCCACATTCCCAGTGATCTGCCAGACGCAGCCCACGGAGTGAAGTTATTCAGAGGCTGCCGCCCTGGCCCAGAGAGTTGCAAGGATTACCAGGCAGGGACAGGAAGGACATGCAGTAACACGCGGAACTATGTGTCTGCCCGCTGATTCCCACTCAGGCTGGGGAGGCCCCGCCACGCCGTTTCCCCAGGCTCAGTCTGACACTCATCCCAGTCTGGGGACCGCAGCCCCTCGCTCACCATGGCCGGCCACTCCTCCCCGTCTGGGGACCGCAGTCTCTTGTTTACCATGGCGCGGCTGCCAAGTGAGTCCACGGTCTCTCCACAGCAGAACCAACCAGTGCAGCATAGAGGACGACGTCCGACTTCCTCAGCAGAGGCGCAGAGCAGAAGCCTGGCCCCGGAAGAACCCTATCTGACAGGCGGGTCCACTGGAGGTTCTGATTGGCTAGTGAGACCTGAGTGACAGGACCGTTGTTCACAGCCCTGGCTTCCTACTGAAACACAGATCTGTCCCAGATTGGCTGGAAATCTGTGCCAAATGACGTAGCAAGTCTCTTGTTAAAGTAAACCGATGGACTGACAGACAATGTTGTACAAGAGGAACACAGGATAGTTCAAGAACATTATAAACAAAGTTAACAGTGGTGTGAAGGACTGATAACCATAGCCACATTTGTGGAAAGAGTTGGGTTCTCAGGATCTGAAGAAACAAACCCCTTCCCAATGGCCCTGTCCCCAGACCTTTACCAGTTGTCCCAAGCATAGTTATGGTTTTGGGGAAGGAGCTCTATTTTGCCTTAGAGAAACCTCTCAAGACCTACTCAGGTTGCCAAACTCGAAGAGGTCTAGTTTCTCAAGTATCTTTGGAGTTATCTTTGTGGAGGTTATAAATGGCATCTCACGTACTGGGTGACACTCCATTAATAAGCTGTGCTGTAGAAGAGCAAAATTGGTGGTGAAAAGGATTTGCCAATGCCTAGGAGATAGAAAGTCACACAAAGCAGAATTTAGCTACAGGAGGGCTGACTGTAAAATACCCCAAAGATGAGTAGTATGCTAACCAGGCTGTTAGAAATTATGGTGCTAGGATTTAAATGTTTGCTTACGTTTTGTATATGTTGTTATTGGTCACACATCTGTGGTAAAAACAGCTAATGGGATGCTCATCCATGGAGAGGATAGAGAGACCCTCTGTGTAAAGATCTCTCTGTAGTAAGCTGGGGCATTATAGTTTTAAGAAAGATTTCTTAGTAGTGTTGTCCTGGATGCTGCACACATCAATGCGATGATGGTTTGTTATGTGTTTGCTGTTTCTTTGTATTGACTACATATACCCATTAAAAACCAAAAGCATAGTTATAGTAGCAATGCCATGTTTTATAGAAAGGCTTGCTTGTGTTTTCTGGTTTAAACTGTTGAACAGATTGTACCTAGGAATTATTAACATATTACATTATGTTTTTCACAGCTTTTATTCAACTTTTTTAAAAATTAATCATTGTTACTCAGCACTGTCTTAAGACAAACAATTGTCACCTTACTATGATCAGCTGTACCTGCTTAAAAAGGATGACCACCACCAGGTTTGGTGACTGTTGATATTCCATCATAGAAGGAGGTATCCTCTCCTTCTGAGTAGACAGCCTCTTTTCCTGACAACCATATGCAATTCAGCCCTAAAGACATGTGAACTAGTGGTTTTGGGGAGAAGCTAGAGTGTATAGCCTGGAAAAGACTCAGGAGAAGGCAGATTCTGCATATGGACCTATGAGAAAGCTGTTCTTTAAAATATGAATTTACCTGGAGTTCTATCAGGCTTACCTTCTATGTACACTGTGAAATGCAATGCAATAAAGAGTACATGGGCTTTGGAAGAGAAGAAAAAAGGTGAATTCCACATATGCAGTAATGTGCGAACCACTGCAGTTATGTGGAGACATTCCTGTGTGGCTGCTTTTGAGTATCTGTCTTAGAGTTTCTATTATTGTGAAAAGAAACCATGACTATGGCAACTCTTACAAAGGAGAACATTTCACTGGGTCTCGCATGCTGTTTAAGAGGGTTTAGTCCATTGTAGTTATAGTGGGAAGCATGGTGATTTGCAGGCAGACATGGTGCTAGAGAAAAAGTTGAGAGGTCTACATTCAGAAGGCAGAAGAAAATGACTGTGACACTCTTCCTCCAATAAGGCCACACCTATTTCAACAAAGCCACTCCTCCTAATAGTGCCACTCCCTATGGGGCTATGGGGGCTCCTGTAAATGGAGTCTGCCTTTGCTCTCCGAGCCACCCAGACCTGAATAATCACACAAAACTATATTAATTACAACACTGTTTGGCCAATGGCTCAGGCATATTCCTAGCTAATTCTTAAATCCTATATTAACCCATTTCTATGATTTCATATTTTACGATGAGGCTCGTGGTTTGATTCCTCACATCTTGCTTCTTGAAGTGCTACATGGCTTCTGCCGGACTCTGCCTTCTTTCTCCCTGCATTTAGTTTAATTTTCCCGCCTAACCATATTCTGCCATGCCACAGACCAAATAGCTTCTTTATTTACCAATAGCAATAAAACATATTCATAGGATACAGACAGAAATTCCACATCAGGCTACTTCTATTCAAACCACCACACTATCTAAACTTCTGTCTCCTTAACCATGTTCAGTAAATGAACTCAATAAATTTATTGGTTCTCCAGGGTGAACTTTTTGTTTGCATTGTCATTGGAACTTCTATGGGTGGAATAGACATTGCTTTGTTCCCCTCCACTGGGGAGAAAATTCTCACAACAGATCATCAGTGTATTTGTTAATGTTCCTATGTCTCACAGCATTAGAAAAAGGAAGCAGCACATAAAAGACTATGTTAGAAGAATATAAATGTGGAAATGGCTTTAGTAAAAATGAACTTTGATACATTTGAAATGGCTTTAGTAAAAATGACTGGATGATCCCAGAATAATAATAATAAAAGACTGGAAAGCTTTTGCAAGTTATGAAGTCCTGAGTAAGCTGTTTAAGGTACATAAATGATGAGATTTAGAGATCATATATTAAAGTTGGCAAGGTCAAATATTAGCTATTTCAAGGACTAGCTAAAATGTATGTCAAAAGTTTGAATTATGTCTGGCTATTGAAATATTATATGATCTCTGTCTTGGCTGCAGATCTAACATTTTAATTATGACAGGCCAATCTTCTGGCCAAGGAACCTGGTCTGTGGAGCCCAAGAAATGACTACTCAGGACATCTATAGATTACCTATAATTGATTAACTGATTACATATTAGCAATCCCAACTGCGGTTAGAACTGGAATACTTTCAAGCTCCTTCCTGCCCCTCCCTTACTGTACTGTGACCATAACAGCTTGTATATATGCGGTTAATGAACCCTGGGAAGAAGGGTAGGCCTGTGGGTCCTACATGTCCCTATTTATATTGTTTAAATGTAACAAGGGACCCAGACCTGAAAGAGATTTAAGGATGATGAGATGATGTGTGCAATGCATAGACCTAAAGTGTATATAAATGAGCAAAATCTATTCCAGGCTAGCTCTTTAAGCATTAGCCAGTCATGAATGTGCACTACTATTGAAGAGATTTTTTCCCTGTTAATCTCTAAGTGGGTGGTATGACTTCTCCCTTGGAGGGCATTTTTGAAAAGCAGTTTTGAGTAAAAGTCTCTGATGCTGATTGAGGTAGACTTGAACCCTGTCTATAGCCCTAGATATCCTCCTGACTAACCACCCTAAATTCTTGGATTACAGGTCTGCAGCACCACAGTTCTAAAATAACCAGTTTGAGACACATAGTGGCCTGTTTATTGCAGTAACAGAAAAAGGATTTGTGTGTGGAGCAGGGCTACTCTCTTCAGACTAGACCAGGAGGAACTGTGTACTATGTACACTGCAGGGGGAAATAGATGAGTATAGCTAGATCAAAGACTGAAGTTTAAGGCAGTGAGCTACAGGTATCTCCGTCATAACGACGGACCTGATGGGACACGGTGAGTGATTTTCTGTGTAATTTCCCAGAATGAATTAATTCATGCCATGTGAATAAAGGCAGGGAGAATTGGCTGTACAATTTTGAGAGGTTAACTTGATCCAGTTAGTATTTAGTTTCCCACTGGGCAAAACTTCTACACAGCTAAGAGCAAACCTGGCTGAGAAAACCAAGTCTGGAGTACCAGCAGATCCATCCGGAGGGGTAAGTGTGTCCTTGCCCGGCTGCCCAGATGCCCCGGGAAGGGAGTACAGGAGCCCTCCAATCCCCTAAACTTTCTGGCCATTCAGTGGGGGCTTACCCCCCACCCCCACTGGCTTTTCTGCTTATCCCACCGCAGCTTGCCCCAAGCACCCCTTTCCATCTGTGGAGACCTAGAATCCCCGAACACAGGCTGCTTCGGGGCTGAGGCTCTGGGGAAAAAGTGGTGAGTGCAAGGCTGCAGGGGTTTCTTTGTTCCACAGAGCAGGCTTTTACCAAGCCCGCCATTTTGTCTGCAAAGTCCTTGGCCAGCAAGTGGCCCTGCTCCAGTACCAGCAGATCCATCCGGAGGGGATCTCTCAACTCAGCCTGCTTCAGAGCTGAGGCTCTGGAGACAAAGTGTTAGGCTGCAGGGGTCTCTTTGTATCACAGAGTGGGCTTCTACGAAGCCTGCCCTTTTGTCTGTGAGGTCCTTGGCCAGCAAGTAGCCCGGATCCACTACCAGCAGATCCATCCGAAGGGGTAAGTGTGTCCCTGCCCGGCAGCCCAGATGCCCCAGGAAGGGAGTACAGGCGCCCTTCAATCCCCTAAACTTTCTGGCCATTCAGCAGGGCTTCCCCCCAACTAGCCTTTCTGCTTATCCCACTCCAGCTTACCCCCAAGCACCCCTTTGCCTCTGCAGGGTCCTAGATTCCCTGAACTCATCCTGCTTCAGGGCTGAGGCGCTGGGGAAAAAGTGGTGAGTGCAAGGCTGCAGGGATTTCTTTGTTCCACAGAGCAGGCTTCTACCAAGGCTGCCCTTTTGTCTGCAAGGGCCTTGGGCAGCAAGTGGCCCTGATCCAGTACCAGAAGATCCACCCAGAGGGGGTCCTTAGATCCACCACCACAGCCAACTTCAGGAAGGAGGGGATCTGAGAGCCAACTCCAGTGCTGAGGAGACCTAAGACAACATGAGGAGATCAAGGGAATTCGAATTGGAAAGGAAAAAGTCAAACTTTCATTATTTGCAGATGATATGATAGTGTACATAAGTGCTCCCAAAAATTCTACCAAAGAACTCCTACAGCTGATAAATACCTTCAGGGATGTAGCAGGATACAAGATCAATTCAAGAAAATCAGTAGCCCTCCTATACACAAAGGATAAAGAAACAGAGAGGGAAATCAAAGAAACATCACCTTTCACGATAGCCACAAATAGCATAAAGTATCTTGGGGTAATACTAACCAAGGAAGAAAAACACGTATTTGACAAGAACTTTAAGACCTTGAAGAAAGAAATTGAAGAGGATACCAAAAAATGGAAGGATCTCCCATGCTCCTGGAATGGTAGGATCAATATAATAAAAATGGCAATTATATCAAAGGCAATCTGTAGATTCAATGCAATCCCCATCAAAATCCCAAAAATATTCTTCATAGACCTTGATAGAACAATAACTAACTTTATATGGAAAAACAAAAAGCCAAAAACCACCAAAAAAAGCCCAAGACCAGATGATTTTAATGGAGAATTCTAATATAACTTCCAAGAAGAGCTAATACATATACTCCTTAAAGTGTTTCTTTTTTTTTCATATTGTTTTTTTTCCCTTCAAAAAAAATTTTACATTTCTTCCCCTTCACCCAGTCCCCTCCCGCTACACCCCCACCTATCTTCCCTCCCCCTGCTTCCTTAAAAGAGGGCATGGTGCCCTGCCCTGTGGGAAGTCCAAGGCCCTCCCCTCTCCATTTGCGTAGGGAGGTGTGCATCCAAATAGACTATGTTCCCAAAAAGATAACACATGCAGAAGAGATAGGTCCTAGTGTCATTGTGATGGCTTCTCAGTCGGCTCCCATTGGCAGCCACATTCAGAGAGTCCGGTTTGATCATATGCTCGTTCAGTCCCAGTCCAGCTGGATTTGGTGAGCTCCCATTAGGTCAGGCACACTGTCTCAGTGGGTGGACCAGCCCCTCATGGTCCTAACTTCCTTGCTTGTCTTCTCCCACCTCTGCCCTGCGATGGACCTTGGGAGCTCAGTCCATTGCTTTGAAGTGAATGTGGGTCTGAAACCAAGAGGTGGTGGGATTGAAAAATCTGGATAAATGAACGGAACCACCCAGACAAGTATAACCAACAGAATACAGGAGATAGAAGAAAGAATCTCAGACGCTGAAGATATGATAGAGAAAATAAACTCAGTGATCGAAGAAAACAACAAATCCAACAAATTTGCAACACAAAATATCCAGGAAATCTGGGACACCATGAAAAGACCAAACCTAAGAATAATAGGGGTAGAAGAAGGAGAAGAATTCCACTCCAAAGACCCAGAAAATATATTCAAGAAAATTATTGAAGAAAACTTTCCCAACCTAAAAAGGATATTCCTATGATGGTTCAAGAAGCATCCTGAACACCAAATAGGCTGGATCAAAAAAAAAAAAAAAAAAAAAAAAA